>SKCR01053350.1:0-45352 GCA_019454045.1 Zanthoxylum bungeanum | reverse complement strand
ATTTGAGGCAGCAATTGCCACCAGATTCATGGTGGCGCTGGCTATGGTAACGAGGGGGGTTGCGCCGATGAGGAGGGGGTCTTAGGCTATTGCTTTCATTGAGCATTACATATTTTGGTGGTAATGGAGCTGAAGACATGTTTGCGGATACCTGAAATACGTCCCTTTTGAGGACATTAAACCAATGACAAGAAACTAAGAGATCAGAATATCTCCCCTCTTTCTGGGGAGAGAATGATGGGATGCTTATTATTTTTTTTTTGTGTGTGTGATGGATTCCTTTGTTCAAGGACTTTCTTACATTTGTATGGATGTGGATTCTTTATAACTTCATTTCATTGCTTGCTTAGGTTGTCAAATAATATAACAACATCCTCTTTGATTTTCTATTTTAAGAGAAAATCTATAATACAATGGAGGTACCACGTCATCAGTGTAATAATCCAATAATTCATTGTCATGCGTGTTACAATATTAAGAAACAATTAAAAAGATGGATATTGAATCATACATGTCATTTACCACGTCATCTGTATCTCCGTTACACCAAAGAATTACTCATATTTTAGAGTGAACAAATATGCATTATAGTTAACAAAGTGCATCTCATTTTTTTTTTTTTTTTTTTGCTATTATGGAACAGAATTAATATTTGGGAAAATTGTGATCAATATGTGGGTTTAGTTAGATATTTAAGAAATTTTTAGTGGGTACTAATTGTCAAACTCACCAAAAAAAAAATGATGAAGAATCAAGAGTTGCTTCTTTTGGGCCTAAAGGATCAGAATGAGCCATATTCTATTTGACTTTTGATGGGTATAGGCTACACTTATAGCTTAATTTGGGTTATAGTTATATTGGCTATTTGAACCCACTATATATCTCATTATCCCCCATTTTTTAATTAATTCTATTAATTTCTGAAATGATCCTTAATAATAAAAATAAAAATAAAATAATTTGTTACTTTTTTTTCCTCTCTCTCATCTACTCTTTCTTACTCCAAGTTTTTAGAAGATAAACTTCTCTCAACCCTCATCTCTCTTTAAGATTATTTGATTTTTTTTTTTTTTGAACTACTGAAGATATTTAATTTGCCAAAAGAAGTGTACATCTGGTTACTGATAATCAAATTTTAATTCAAGAAAGTGAGATAAATGTGAGAGATGAGTAGGCTTGAGTGAGTAAGATAGAATGAGAGAGATGAAAAACTAATACTTAGTTAAGGGCAATTTTAGAATTTAATGAAGTTAATTATAATATGGGGTTAATGAGATAAATTGAGAGAGTCAAATAACATTATTCTAAAACCAAACTTGCCACTCTGTACATGTTGCATAAATAAAATAAATAAATAAATAAACAATCACCACTTTGATCAACTATACATTCTTTAAATAACCTTTACACATGTTGTGATTCTGTAAAATATTGGGGGACAAATGGACATTTCTTCATAAAGAAGATAAGCTCAATGTTTATCATACCCTTTAATCATGTTATTTTGTACTATTTTTTTTTTTAAATTAAAAATAAAAAAGATCAAATCTATAAGTTATTGGTTTTCAAAACTAAAAAAACATAAAAAAGCAGTCAATATAATTAATTCTTTTACCTTCATAGGAGATATTAGAACAAGTATGAAAATTGATTGCGATTTTATAAATGTAGTATATAAGTTCATGTATCGCTCAAATAATACAGTGACTAATAGTCGAATATCATATACATAAAAGACTTATTATTTCTATTATTAATATTAATACTAACCTACTTAACTTAAACTAAACTATTGATTAGAGAAGAGAGATTTAATAAAACTGAATAAATGAGAAGTAAGTAAATAAAGAGCAAATAACAATTTGGAGATAAACTTTATGCGCAAGAAGAACCTACGGTTGTAACTTTACCTAAGCACGCACACGATAAGTTCAGACACTTTTCATTTAATTGGGTTGTTATTATTAATTATTAACCTAAAACACTAAATTATTCACATGCCTCTTTTCGATGGTCAGGTGAATATACTCGGAATAAATCGATTAACTATATGTCTATATTAATTAAACTAAACTAAATTAATTAAGATCTTGTTCTAATAGTGATTACGCATGCCCTACATGTATATTTATATCCTAAAGGGAAATCTAATAAAAAGAACTAGATCATGTGTTATTATTCACACATCTAACACAAATTCACTCCTTCGAGTTCTTAAGGATTTACCAAAATTATTATATTGTTGGCCAGACAAATAAAATTGTATTTAAAGCACAAGGAATAATAAATAATAAATAATAAATCCAAAAGAATAAAAATATATAAAGTAATTAAATAACATGTTCAAGATCCATTACAACCCTATAATAATGATTTAGTTACTCATGATATCCAATAAACTCATGCAAATCATTATTGATATAAAACAAGAACTCATAAAAGATAAATTAGAGAGAAAATGGAAGAATGAACTCTCGTTAGTGGTATTCGCCTTCAAACTCTAACTCCACTTAAAGCACTTGTCATTACCTTACTCTATGTGTTCTTCTATGGTCCGAGACTCCAAAATTGTGTTATGAAACTTCTTCTTAAGTTTTGGGACGAGCTTATGCTTATATAGGAGGTCTGAAGGGTTTTTCATACTCAAAAATTGAGTTTCAGACGAATTTGGGCACTGCATCTCCGTATCGCGACGCGCGTGGTTAACGTCGGTGCATTGCGACGCATCTCAATGGGTGTCGTGACGTGCCATGCTCATTACTTTTTTGCCTGAAATTTGTGAAGGAGTGCGTCTCGACTCGCCGATAGCGTCAGAATACGCGTTGTGACTCCGAAAATAGTATGATTTTCTCCGTATTTCGCCGTTTTCATCTCTCGTTAAATCTGTTACGTCTTGATATTATTTTTACTTGGAAAATACACAAAACATATTAAAGCGCTCATAAAACCCGAGATTACACACAAAATATTAAGACAGATAGACGGAAAATATATGTATATTAGTCACTTATCAAGAATATACCTATCCTAAGCTATATAATTAAGAATATCATTTACTAGGTTACAATAATTTTTCTAATGTTATATTCACTAGGAATATATGTTCATATATACTTTAGTCACAGGCCAAAAGCTGCAACCCATTTTTATCTTTAAACAAATAATCTAAATTGAGTAAATCTTACTGATTATAGTTAATATCAGGTAAATAATTTAACATATGATAAAGATTCTCTCATAATTGAAGCTTTTTTTTAGCTTAAACATATAGTATTAGGTATATAATATACATTGCTACCCATTCTTTTATCAATTTCTTCCTTCTTAACTACCAATCACATTTTTATATTTATTAAGTTGAAAGTTATTATCAGGAGAGGATTTTAATAATATACCACTAATCACAGTTCCTCATCATGAGGGGCCTCGCATGCGGACTCTTTTAGTCTCTTAATTTATTAATACTTTTTTTTTTTGAAATCGTTGGAAACCCCACCATCAAGCCACATATTCCGGATTTAAGCGGAACATGTAAAATCCCCGACTGCCCCGGGCTCTTATAAGAAACACACTCTCTGAATTCGAATCAATGACCTCAATGTGAGATCATAAACCCTATATCACCAAACCACGTCCACTGTGGATAAATTTTTATTAATACATATATAAGTATGAGATAAATCTTACCGTTATTTGTTGTAATATAAGAAGAGATGATCATATTTTCCTTTACCAAGATATATATATACGTAATTGTATCCATAATTATTTTAATAATAAAAAATAAATAAATGGGATGATAGAAACTAGAAAGAAGCAATCACAACTCACAAGTGAATTAAATGTTATGAGTAAAGCTTCATGCACGAATAGAGAAAGCAACAATACAAAGAAAAAGAAAGTTCCTACATTTTTTTTTTTTTTTTTTTCTTTTTGAAATCGTTGGAAACTCGCCACCAAACCACCCATTTTGGGCCGCGGCGCAGGTAAAACCCCCGGCTGCCCCAGGCTCTTACAAGAAATTGCACCCCCTAGATTCGAACCCAGAACCTCAAGGTGAGATTCTGGACCCTTCACCACCAAGCCACACCCCTTGGGGGCAGAAAGAAAGTTCCTACATGCTAGACTTATTTGTTGTAAAGGTGGTGAGCATTAGAAAGTAAAGGCATTAATAATTTTTTTTTTTTAGGTGTAGAGGAAATCTTGTCGCCAAATCATCTCTTCCAGACTTAAGCGGAGGAGGTAAAATCCTCGATTGTCTCAGACTCTTATATACCCTATCGAATTTACAAAAAAATTAGGGAGAAAACAGAAATTGGTGTTCTGATTTTTTAATTGAAAATATTAAAGGCTTAGTGGGAAGAATCATGTCGTGGAGCCAAAATTTTTGGTTTCCATTCACAATAATTTAAAAAGACCGAAAAAATTGGTCATCTAAAACAAGTGGGAGGGGAAAAAAAATCCTTTTGAGCTGTCATTTTGAAAGCACTACTTCAAAATTGACATAAAATTTTCAGAGAGAGAAAAATTGGAGCTGAATCTGTGGCTATTGAGGCAAGCAACTTGATGAAAATTTCCTGTTAGGTTTTCAACTACAGTTATACAAAAAAGAAACGGATGGCTTGTGACAAAATTGCATGTAAAAAACAAAATTAAACAGGCTTCAAGAATGGACCTGGCCAGTGGCTAGATCTGGCGCAGTTCGGTTTGATTTTTGAACCGTGATTGAACTGGTTTTGAACCGGTTCGATTACGATTTTAATTTTTTGGAATCGTAGAATCGGACCGAACCGGAACCCAATCGGAAAAATCAATTCAGTTTCGGTTCGATCCTTTATTTTTTAAGGGGAAAAAAGAAAAAAATATGATTCCAGACCTAATTTTAAGGTTACAATTCCAAATTATATAGAACTGTAACCGAACTGAAATGAATTTCAATTCGGTTTTGATTTTCGAACCGGAACAGGATGGAACCGTAATCGTAATCTTACGATTCCATCCGATTCAACCAGTTTGATTTCGATTTCGAACCGAAACTGTGGCCGGGTCTATGAGTGGCTAGTCAATGACATTGCAATAAATTTCTATCCAGTTTTTCTCATATTCCAAGTTTTTACTTGATGCTTTCGCTTTTAGAAGGTGGTTGCATTTAGTTGCAGCCATAACTTGATGTGTCATATATATAGTAATTATCTAGAGTGATCCACGCCGAAAATGTTGGTAATTTTGGTTGGGTCGTCCATGATAGATTCTCTCTATGGGTGGAAAAACGAATCAACAAATCAAATTTGTATCGAATCCTAAACGAATCAAATCAAAATGTCATGGATTCATATTCGATTCGTTTATTAAACGAATCCTAATATCAGGATTCGTATTCGATTCGTTTATTAAACGAATCGAATACGAATATTCGTTTAGTCATGATATTATTTAATAAAATAATTTACCACACTTGATTTACATTAATTCTTCATAAATATATACATATGAAATATGTAATTAATATATTTACTAAAAATATCTCACCAAATATCGAAAATATTATTTTTTCTATGATAATTAGCTATAATTTCTCGAATCTTAATTGAAAATTAACAAGAATTAGTAAATAAAAATAATAAAACGAATCCTAAACGAATAAATGAATCAATGAGCTTAAATTCGTATTTGATTCGTTTAATAAACGAATCGAATCGAATTGACCCATTTATTAAACGAATTCATTTTTTCAAACCCGTATTCGCTTTAAAGCGAATCGAATCGAATCAAACGAATAAATGAATCCTGACCCAAATTGCCACCCATAATTCTCTCCATTTCTTTTATTAAAAAAAAATGAAAAATGTTTACTTGGTTGCTGCTTCGAATCCTTCATAATACTAGAGAATAAAAGAACGTATAGTTTGCTCTGCGGTCTATAAGAAGGTGATCCCCATAAGCAAATAAAAGGCTCCTGCGATGTACCATTTGTTTGGATCGGGTAAGGGGGGCAGAAAAGCTCATGCCCGGATTGGTCCGTTCGGGGCAAAAAAAGCGTGGGCTGGACCCTATAATGAATACCTTGTTGTAAATTCTTCAATTATTTCATAAGGGTATATATGTCTTTTTGAATGGCAAAGGGGTGCTAGAGTGGTTACAATCCATGGAGGGTTGCAACCCCACCCCAAAGGGTGTCCTATGGCACCCCTCCATGTCTTTATAAAGGGGTCATGTACTCCTAATTTGAAAAAAACGAAAATAATACATATATATCCAGATTCTACAGACACTTTGGTTTTTTGGTTTTGAGAAAGATCCACCATCTTCCTAGTTCATAAACTTGTTAAGGAGTGCTCCTTGTACAAGTAGCATCCAAGTAATCCTGGGAGAACGTTGGCAATACGAAACCGTAGAGCACCTGTGACGGGCCAATAAGTTCTTAAGGACAGAGATCATCTCGACTTGGACAATTCTGTAATCTCCATTTTCTGGTTTGTCTTCAAGTTTTCTGGTTTTAAGGTTTTGCATCTAGATCTACTTTTGGTAATTTGTTCTGTATAATTTGCATGTTTATATTACTGTTTAATGACACTAATTTACCCACAATCTTAAGAACTTATCGCATCGTGTTATTAGATAGTAATTTGCATGTTAGGGTTTGAATATTTTCTGGAAAATACGAACTGTGCATGAAAAACCCGTAGGGCGTTCGAACGCCCGACGCACGCGAAGGCTAAATATTTGAACTTCGTTAGAACGTTCGAACGCGTCTTCAAACGCAACTCGAACGCAAGCCTTCTGCCTTAGAACGTTTGAACGCGTCCTAAACGCAACTCAAACGTAAACTCTCTGGAATCATTCCGTTCGAACGCGTTCACGAACGCTATACGAACGTGAACTCTCTGGAATCATACCGTTCGAACGCGTATCAAACGCTACTCGAACGTGAACTCTCTGGAACACTTCGTTCGAACGCGTTATCAAACGCTACGCGAACGTAACTCTCTGGAAACACTTCGTTCGAACGCGTTATCAAACGCAACACGAACGCACACACACTGGACAGTCTCGTTCGAACGTAGATACGAACGTGACACTAACGACTTTGTCCTGTAAGTATCATAAACTGCAAACTTTAATTATTATTAACTCGGTTAGTCATATACTGTAAACACATTAATCTTGGTAGTATAGATTTAAGTTATTATTAAGTTGTTCAATTATCACAAGCATACACATAGTGATAAAGTTGAAATTGATTGGTTGTTGCATAATTGGTTGAGAATTTAAAGTGTAAATACACAAGTAATTCCATCCAATCTTGATTGACTTATATATCTACATTTATCATATATCACTTTGAACATGGTCATTCGTTGATCGTTGTGCAATTTGTCTTTCGTAGACTAATTGACCCTGTTGATTTTCCAGTTACATATGGCTAGCGGAAATATCACGGTACCGGTCTCTCACGGAGAAAAACCGGAGAAATTTGGTGGGGCAAATTTCAAACAATGGCAGAGTAAGATGTTGTTCTACCTGACAACTCTCCAGTTGGCAAAATTCATCAAAGATCCTCCGGGTCCTGTGGAGGGTGAATCTGAATTGGCCAAGGTAGAGCGAGAACAGACTTGGATGTCTGGAGACTTCTTATGCAAGAACTACCTTTTGGGTGGTCTTGACAATACCCTGTACAATGTGTACCAAGGCATGACTTCTGCGAAGATTCTCTGGGAATCTCTCGAGAAGAAGTATAAAACTGAAGATGTCGGACAAAAGAAATTTGTCGTGGGTAGGTTCCTGGACTACAAGATGGTAGATTCAAGGACGGTGATGTCTCAGTTGGGTGAACTGCAATTGATCATTCATGAAATATTGGATGAGGGAATGAAACTTTGTGAGACTTTTCAAATTGCCGCCATAATTGAAAAGTTGCCTCCATCATGGAAGGACTTCAGGAGCTATCTGAAACACAAAAAGAAGCAGATGAGCCTTGAAGACCTCAGTGTTCGATTGAGAATCGAGGAGGACAACAGGATGTCCGAGAAGGCCAGCTACAAGACTCTGGAGTCTAAGGCCAACATCATTGAAGGTGTAAAGGGTAGCAAAAAGAGAAAGAACAGTGGAGCTGACTCTGGGAACAAGAAGTTCAAGGGAAAATGCTACAACTGTGGAAAGAGCGGTCATATGTCAAAGGACTGCAGGAACAAGTCTCAGGACAAGGGCAAGAAAAAGAAATGAGGCCCATGTTACTGAAGGCGAGCAGCTGACTGATGATATCTCAGAGATGGAACTATCAGCAGTGGTAACCGAAGCCAACATAGTTGGGAATCCGAGAGAATGGTGGGTAGACACTGGGGCTACTCGTCATATCTGTGCAGACAGTAAGATGTTTTCCATGTACCAGAAGGTCGATGGCGGCGATCATCTGACAATGGGAAACTCGTCTACCTCTCAGGTGGTTGGTCAAGGCACAGTGGTTCTGAAGATGACATCCGGAAAGGAGCTAACATTGAAGAATGTACTGCACGTTCCAGATATTCGGAAGAACTTAGTCTCGGGCTCTCTTCTTAGTAAGGCTGGTTTTAAGCTTGTATTTGTTTCTGATAAGTTTGTAATGACTAAGAATGATATGTATGTAGGAAAATGATACCTAACTGAGGGCCTTTTCAAGCTAAATGTAATGACTGTTAATCGTGCTATTAATAAAGCTAGTTCGTCTGCTTATATTATTGTGTCACAGAATGTATGGCATGGGAGGTTAGGACATGTTAATTATGATACCATGCGTAAATTAATTAACATGGACCTTATACCTAAAATTGCAATTGATAGCCAACATAAGTGTGAAGCATGTGTTGAAGCAAAAATGCATAGAACATCATTTCATTCTATAGAACGCTGTTCTGAACCGCTAGAACTTGTACATACCGATGTATGTGACTTGAATATTGTGCAAACAAGAGGCGGTAAAAAGTACTTTGTCACTTTTATCGATGATAGCACAAGATTCTGCTATGTGTACCTGCTGAGAAGCAAAGCAGAAGCTATTGAGAGCTTTGTGCACTATAAGAGCGAAGTTGAAAATCAACTTGGCAAGAAAATCAAAAGAATCAGGAGTGATAGAGGTGGTGAATATGTTTCACCATTCGGTGAATATTGTTCTGTGCACGGAATTATTCACGAAACCACTGCTCCCTATTCTCCTCAACAGAACGGAATTGCGGAGCGCAAAAACCGAACGTTGAAGGAAATGATGAATGCCATGTTGACAAGTTCGGGTCTACCCCAGAACTTGTGGGGGGAAGCCTTGCTTTCCGCGAACTACGTTCTGAACAAGCTTCCTCACAGAAGACTTGACAAGACACCATATGAATTGTGGAAAGGTTTCGTACCTTCATACAAATACCTCAAAGTGTGGGGGTGTCTTGCCAAAGTAATGGTTCCTAAACCTAAGAAGGTTAGAATATGACCCAAAACTGTTGACTGTGTATTCATTGGATATGCTCACAACAGTAGTGCATATCGATTCTTGGTACACAAGTCGGAGATTCCTGACATCAATCCAAATATGATAATTGAGTCAAGGAATGCGATATTTTTTGAAGAGACGTTTCCTTGTAAGGAAAGACAAATAACTGGGTCTCTCAAAAGAACAGTTGATACTGTCGGGGACAGTGATCAAGTTGACCAAGAATCAGATCAACGTGTAAATGCTGAGACAATCGAGCCTAGACGTAGCAAAAGAGCTAGAACGTCTAAGTCGTTTGGTCCCGATTTTCTAACATACTTGTTAGAAAATGAGCCTCAAAGTTATAAAGAAGCTGTGACTTCTCCGGAGGCACCTCTTTGGAAAGAGGCTATTAACAGTGAGATTGATTCAATCCTACAGAACCATACTTGGGAGTTGGTTGATCTTCCGCCAGGTTGTAAGACGCTGGGCTACAAATGGATATTCAAAAGGAAGATGAAAACGGATGGATCAATAGATAAGTATAAGGCAAGACTTGTCATAAAAGGTTATAGACAAAAGGAAGGCCTCGATTACTTTGACACCTATTCACCGGTGACTCGCATCACATCGATAAGAATGCTCATAGCCATAGCAGCTATATTTGGTCTTGAAATACATCAAATGGATGTAAGGACGGCATTCTTGAATGGTGAATTGGATGAAGAGATTTACATGGAACAACCAGAAGGGTTTAGTGTTCCTGGACAAAAACAGAAGGTGTGCAAACTTGTAAAATCCTTGTACGGATTAAAACAAGCACCGAAACAATGGCATGAGAAATTTGACAAAGAAATGTTTTCAAATGGGTTTAAAACCAATGAGTGTGATAAGTGTGTGTACACCAAATCAACTCAAAAAGGATATGTCATTGTGTGTCTCTATGTAGACGATATGCTGATAATTGGTAGTAATCATGAAATGATTAAGTTTACCAAAAACGTGTTATCCAGCAGATTTGATATGAAAGATATGGGGATAGCTGATGTGATCCTAGGAATAAAGATTTCTAGGACATCAGACGGATATATATTATCACAGACTCATTATATTGAGAAGATACTCGATAAATATATCAAAGGGGATCTAAACGTGGCTAGAACCCCTGTAGACCTAACTCTTCATTTATCAAAGAATACTGGTTCAAGCATATCGCAACTAGAGTATTCGAGAATCATCGGAAGTCTGATGTATCTCACGAATTGCACACGACCTGATATCGCTCAAGCTGTGAATCGACTTAGCAGATATACGAGTAATCCAGGACACAACTACTGGAAAGCCATAGTAAGAGTTTTGAGGTATCTGAGAGAAACTTCAAAATATGGGCTACATTACGAGAGATATCATGTTGTACTAGAGGGTTACAGCGATGCTAACTGGATATCTGATACGGTGGATTCCAAATCCATGAGTGGATTTGTTTTCACACTTGGTAATGCAGCCGTGTCATGGAAATCCTCGAGGCAAACGTGTATTGCCCGGTCTACTATGGAATCAGAATTCATAGCGTTAGACAAAACTACGGAGAAGCAGAATGGCTTAGAAACTTCCTGGAGGATATTCCTAGTTGGCCCAAACCGGTGCCAGCGATAAGCATACATTGTGACAGCCAATCGGCTATTGGGAGAGCCCAAAATACAATGTATAATGGTAAGTCTCGACACATACGTCGAAGACATAATACCATACGTCAACTGCTCTCAAGTGGCATAATAACGATCGATTATGTCAGGTCGAAGGAAAACCTAGCGGATCCACTAACTAAAGGTTTACCTCGAGAGCAAGTTGAGAAGTCATCGAGGGGAATGGGCTTGAAGCCTAAAATCTAAGAATTGTCACTGTGGAAACCCAACCTAGTTGACTGGAGATCCCAAGATCTAGGTTCAAAAGGGACAACAGAAACTTTGTGCAATTCAAAACAAGCACTGAAGAGTTTTGTACTCTTTCCCATTCCGATAATGACGCTGAGTGCTGTCTGTCATTAGTTAGGATAAGCTAAGGCTTTTAATGATCACTATATTAGGAGATGAGTCATAATGGGGGTAAAGACAGATTACCTCTTCATAGCAGATCACCTATTTCAAGTAAGAAGTGAGGCCGCTTCCATGGGAACCTTTAAAGGCGGGTTACCCTAAAGTGCTTGATGAAACCAGGACCGTTGTTCAGGGCCAAAATGAACACAACCAACGGAAGAAAATGTGAATGAAAGTGTAATGGTGGTTTGCAAAGTTGGCAATTGTCTTGGTTTACACCAACGAAGAACAGTTCAAGACTAAGGGTCACTGGTTTGCCAAGTAAATCCGATTGTCATTCACTAGGAAAGGTTCAAGGCGAAAACTACCTATTTCGATGCAGCTTTAGCTCACGGTATCTCTCTCACGTGTCTGAATGAATATTTGAAGAATTGTGGGGGATTGTTGTAAATTCTTCAATTATTTCATAAGGGTATATATGTCTTTTTGAATGGCAAAGGGGTGCTAGAGTGGTTACAATCCATGGAGGGTTGCAACCCCACCCCAAAGGGTGTCCTATGGCACCCCTCCATGCCTTTATAAAGGGGTCTTGTACTCCTAATTTGAAAAAAACGAAAATAATACATATATATCCAGATTCTACAGACACTTTGGTTTTTTGGTTTTGAGAAAGATTCACCATCTTCCTAGTTCATAAACTTGTTAAGGAGTGCTCCTTGTACAAGTAGCATCCAAGTAATCCTGGGAGAACGTTGGCAATACGAAACCGTAGAGCACCTGTGACGGGCCAATAAGTTCTTAAGGACAGAGATCATCTCGACTTGGACAATTCTGTAATCTCCATTTTCTGGTTTTAGGGTTTTGCATCTAGATCTACTTTTGGTAATTTGTTCTGTATAATTTGCATGTTTATATTACTGTTTAATGACACTAATTTACCCACATACCCCGCCTCGGGATCGAGCCCGAGCCGGGCTTTTCATTTTTTGTTCTGGCCCGGGCCAAAATAAAAAATATATATATATATATATATTAATATGTTTGTAGCATTTAAATTTGTTAATTATCGATGAAACTTGTGATTTATTTGTGAATTATCTTTGCATATAGTGTGAATGTAATTTGTATTTGTATGTTTTTAATTTTTTTTTAAAATTCGAGCCAGAAAAAAGCCCGGGCCCAAGCCCAGCCCGGGCCCGTTGCCACCCTTAGGATTGAGTGTAAGAAAGTTTATTTCAGTATGGTAATGTAAGAGCTAGAAGGTATTGTAAAATAAGATTAAATATAGAAATACATAATTACTCTTCTAATGTAAATAACTATTATAAATATATAAATTGATTTGAATTTTCTTTTTTTTTTTTTAAAAAAAAATATTCACAATAAAAATTATTATTAAATAAAATATAATTAATTTCCAAAAACCATTACCGTAAATGAAGAACAATTGTGGTAGTGAAAATGATTTAATCAATGAACAAATTGAGAATATTGAAATGCTAATGAGGATATTTTGGAATCCATAAATTTTAAACCATCATTTAGAGTGTTATTAATAATGAGATTTTGGGAGCGTTTTCAACTCATGAAATAACCATAAAAAATCATGCCACCCTAAAATATTTTTTTCACAATCACCAAATTTTATTTTACTTTATATTATCATATCTTTTCAAACCTCAATCCAAATAAAGCATTAAGATGACTTTCTAACACACTGTATTTGTCTCCCAACCAGGGACGAAACCTGAATATAATCATATCCCGAACTAAATTAAAATATTAATAAATATATTTAAAGTCGATACAAAACCAGAAAAATATACCTAATAAGAAGAACATTATGAGTCTTATTAGATGAATAAGAGTGCAACATAACAAAAATACAATTCAAATATAAAAAAATACTATTGAAGTTGTACTTTTCATGACTTTAAATAATACGGAATCTGAGTCAATAGTATCAGCAATATCTCTTTCTTTATAGACAACCATACAATCTGGAAAAAAACTCACTTTCCACCTTACTGTAAAATGGTGTCTTGATAAGGCTCATGAATTCACCGCATCGATATGATTGAAGACACTTGATGAATTTCCCGATTTATTTTTCAACTTCATTTCAAAATATTTTGAACATTTCAAATGTTTTTGATTCCTGTCTCATCAAATAGACATATTCATATCTTGATATATCATCCGTGAAAGTCACGAAGTATGTAGAACCATCATGAGCGGCATGATTTAATGGACCACACATATCACTGTGTACTAGCTCCAATAAATATTCAGCACGATATCCAACATCAAGAAATGAGGCATTTGTTATTTTCCCTTGGATGCAAGACTCACAAATCGGATAAGGATCTAAGGTAAAATCTTCAATCAAATCATCATTAACCAATTTTGATAGGCGTAACACATATGTGGCCTAATCTCATAGGTCATTATTCAGTATTATTTAATTCACATCTTTTACTTGTATTTTCCTATATATTAAAGACATCTCGATATGTTTCCAAAACATAATGTCCATTAGATAAAGAATATTCACATCTCAAATAGTTTTCTTTATCATATAAACATAAAACACTATCTTTAATATTGATTTTATATATATCTTTATCCAATATCGGTAACGATATTTTCTATATCAGTCATGTAAAATTAGTTTACATCCATTATGGAGATCTAGAACAAACCGTTCATATGGCATTGACATCTAATGTCTCGCCATTCCCAATTCTTAGATGAATCTCCCATTTGTTCAACATTATTTTAACTCTCATGGCTTGCATGAAACTGCAAATATGAGTGGGACTACTGATGAGTGGTAAATGTATCACTATTTCCCACTCATTTGACCTAATATTTTGTATAGTTTCTTGAGTTTTGTGAATATTTTGATGTGTTTTGTGTTATTTTTTAGATAAATAAAATTTCAGGACTCTCTGGAGGTGATTTGGGGCCAAAACACTGAAAAACGGACAAAAAATGGCAAAATGGTAATTTGACACGTTGCAACGTGTAAGCCTTCGGCGTCGCGACCGCTAACGTGCGTCGGACCTTGCTAACGTGCACCGGAGTCTGCTAACATGCATCGAGACACGTGGACCAATCAGATGGATTTTGCTAAAATGCGTCGGCATGCTAACATGCGCCGAATATGCTAACGTGCGCCTGCCACGTGTCAACATCACAACAAATCATGCTAACGTGCGCCAGACACGTGTCACCATCACATGTTACCGACAATCACCATCGCCACTTGTCATCCACGTGTCAGCCACGTGGCGTCCACATCAGTCACATGCCAAGTCAGCTTGCCACGTGTTTTGCCACGTCATCATCAACCAATCATCTTATGCCCCGTGTCACAATCACACGGTGCCGAAAATCAACATCGCCACGTCAGCACAATCATTGAGTTACCGATGCCCTCTGCCATGTGTCACCTTATCGCAAATACAAGTGCCACGTGTCGTCGCCTCCGCAAGCCATGCCGCAAATCACGGCGCATCAGGATGCGTGAAGCCTGTCGACGTGATGAGTGGTAATTATATCACTATTTCCCACTCATTTGACCTAATATTTTGTATAGTTTCTTGAGTTTTGTGAATATTTTGATGTGTTTTGTGTTATTTTGTAGATAAATAAAGTTTCAGGACATTCTGGAGGTGATTTGGGGCCAAAACAGTGAAAAAGAACATAAAAGGGCATTTTGGTTATTGGGCGAGTCGCGACGCCTAACGTGCGCCGGGTCCACATGTTAGAATCTGAGAAGTTTGACTTTGCTAACGTGCGCCGTGCCATGTGTCACCATCACAACCGATCTACTAACGTGTGCCGTCCCACGTGTCATCATCCTACGGTGCAGACAATCGCCATCTCCACGTGTCAGCCACGTCATCATCCACATCACCAGTTGACCGAGTCAACGTGCCACATCATCATCAGCCAATCACAGCATGCCACGTGTCATCATTATATGGTGCTGACAATCACTATCGCCACATCAGCATAATCATTGAGTTGCCAGCCGCCTTTCCACGTGTCACCTTATCACCTTATCTGCAATCGCCATGTGTCAGATAAGAATCTGAGCCGACCAATTAGAAGCTACCACGTCAGTGCGTCGCGACGCAAGAAGAAACGTGTGCGTCGCGACGCGTGGCACTTATGGACGCCTATAAATAGAGCTCGAAATTTCAGTTTCAGATGTACATTCCTTTCTGAATTCTATGACGTAAATAGGAAGTTTTCTATCTAGTTTCTTTTAAATTTCAGTTTTGTAATTAATTTTAATTACGTTCTGTAATAATAGTAATTCACTTTATTTACTTTTACAATTTTTACTATTCAACATGAGGAGGTAACTTCCCCCTGCTAGGATGAAAGGTAATTCTTTTACTATTGCTATTTAGATTAATCTCCCTTAAATATAATATATTCACTATTTAAAATTTGACTTAATGAGGATACCGCTATATTGGTTGGTTGGTAATTCATTTTAAACTGGTTTAAACCTGACTAAACAAGGATACCGCCAGATTGGTCGGTTGGTAATTAAATTTTCCTACCGCCTATATAGCAGGTTTATTTTGGTTCCGCCTTTATGGCTGGTTGGACTTAATTTGACTTAATTAGGTTACCGCCTATATGGCTGGTTGGTAAAATAATCACGAGTTAATATATTATATTAAGGGAGATATCTAAATAGTAAATAGTAAAATTTGATCCTTTTACCTTATCATTTTATTTTATTGTAATTTACTTTTCAGCTTTTACTTTACCGCAATTAATTTTCAGCATTTTTACTTTTTGCCTTTTACTTTTAATTTTTTACTAGCCCTAGTTATGTGTTGTAACTAAGTTAGTTATCTGGGGTTGTGATGAATTCTAATATCACCGGTTTATAAGGGGTTATTTTATAGTTTGGGTAATTTAAAGGTTTACTTATTAAGTCTTAAGCTTAATGCATCTTGTTAATTGGCCACTAATAAGATTGATCTGGTAAATCTAAAATAAACTTGACAAAGGAATTTTAGGTTTCAGCCTTAGACTTAATAGCCCATGATCTTCCTTGAGGATAGATAACCATTTAATAGATTTCCTTACAGGATAGACATATACCTGTCGGGCGGGGGTAGCCATAATTGGAACTTAAACTTAATGAATCCAGGTAATTTGGTTGACATAGACATATGGTTCAATTGGGTTATACTGGGTATTTGCGTATGACCATCGACAAAGGCTTTCGCATAATTTAGTGTTCCAGGTTAGTAAACCGATTTATTACACAAACATGAAATAACCACTTCATCTTTTAAAAGATATTAGAAAGATTCACAACCCTAAATAGTTTCCTAATATTGAATTTTCTTAAACCTACTTTCGTGCAATTATATTTACTTGTATTTAAATTTAGAATCATCACCATTTCAAATCAATCAAACAACCTGTTAGATACTAGTAATCATTTGACCTCATAAAATTAATAGATTAGGTATTAAGTCCTCGTGAGATCGATACTTTTTATACTACTTGAACGATACGTGCGCTTGCGTTATACGCGTGTGATTACGCACCGGTCACGACGCCTATAAATTTAGTTCGAAATTTCAGTTTCAGATGTACCTTTCTCTTTGTATTTCCTTGAGAATACTAAGGAGTTTGTATCTAGTTTGTTTAATTTCAATTCTGTAATTAATTTTATTTACTTTTTGTAATAGTAATTTACTTTCTTTACTTTTTCAGTTTTTACTATTCAGCAATGAGAGGTAACTTCCCCCTGTTATGATGAAAGGTAAAGCTTGTATTATTGCTATTTAGATTAATCTCCCTTAATTATAATATAATAACTAATTATAACTTGACTTAATAAGGATACCACTATATTGCCGGTTAGTAATTGATATTAAATTGGTTTTAACCTGACTAAGCAAGGATACCGCCTGGTTGGTCGGTTGGTAATTAATTATTAATTTGACTTAATCAGGTTACCGCATATATGGTTGGTTGGTAATATCACACAAGTTAATATATTATATTAATGGAGATATCTAAAATAGTAGTAATAAAAGTGAATCTTTTAACCCCTAACATTTTCTTTTATTTTACTTTTTCCTTTTTAATTTCCAGCATTTACTTTTCAGCATTTTACTTTATGTCTTTTATTTTTAAGCTTTTACTATTTGTAAATATGTGTCGTAGCTAAGCTTGTTATCTGGGGTTGTGATGAAATCCAATATCACCGGTTTATAAGGGGTTATTTTATAGTTTGGGTAATATAAAGGTTTACTTATTAAGTCTTAAGCTTATTGCGTCTTGTTAACTGACCACTAATAAGATTGATCTGGTAAACTTAAAATAAACTTGACTAAGGAATTTTAAGTTTAAGACCATAGACTTAATAGCCCACGATCTTCCTTGAGGATATATAACCCTTTAAAAGATTTCCTTACAGGATAGACAAATACATGTTGGGCGGGGGTAACCACAATTGTAACTTAGTCTTAATGAATCCAGGTAATTTGATTGACATAGACATATGATTTAATTAGGTTACACTGGGTATTTGCATCCGACCATCGACAGAGGCTTTTACGGAATTTCGAGTTACAGGTTAGTAAACCAATATATTACACAAACATGAAATAACCATTTCATCTTTAAAAAGATATTGGAAGAAATCACAACCCTGAATAGTTTTATAAATTTGAATTTTCCTCAACCTACTTTCGCGCCATTTTATTTACTAGTTTTTAAGTTAAGTCATCATCAAATCAAACAATCAATCTGTTAGATACTTGTAATCATTTGGCTTCATAAATTAATAGCTTAGGTATAAGTCCTCGTGGGATCGATACTTTTTAGACTACTTGAACCATACGTGCGCTTGCGTTATACGCGTGTGACAACACCGGTCAAGTTTTTGGCGCCGTTGCCGGGGACTTAGTTATATTTCACTATTAGTTTTGAGGTTAGATACATTTACTTGTATCTAATTTCTTTTTACTTATTGTTTTTGTATTCTTGTATTTCAGGTTCTCAGACACTACATGAGACGAACCAGAAGCTTTGAAATCCGACCGCTTGACCTAGAGATTGAAAGAACCATCAGACAGTTGAGAAGGGAAATGCGTGAAGGCCAAGAAGCAATCGTTAACATGGAACCTGAACTTTTGGAAGTTGCACCACCAATTCCCATTCGAGACAGAACCATTCCGGTGGTTGACGGCTTCATTTCCTGTATTGTACTTCCTTCTTTACCAGCAAATGCGTGTGACATCAAAACATACATTCAGATGATTCAGCAGTCAGTTCAGTTTGGGGGGAATGCAACTGAAGATCCTAATGCCCACATCAGCAACTTCCTGGAAGTCTGCGACACTTTCAATTACAATCGAGCAGCTGAAGAAGCAATGAGACTGTGGGTTTTTCCATATTCCTTAAAAGACAGAGCTAAGGCTTGGCTACATTCACTACCAGCAGGTTCCATCACAACTTGGAACACTCTAGCCACCAAATTCCTTACAAAGTATTTTCCACCAGCCAGAACAGCAAAATTGAGGAATGACATCACATCCTTTGTACAACATGACTCGGAAACTCTCTAAGAAGCTTGGGAAATGTACAAGGATTTGCTACAGAAATGTCCTAACCATGAGATTCCAAAATGGCTTCAAGTCCAAACTTTCTATAATGGACTTTCTGGACTGATGAAGACCACAATTGATACTGCTGCTGGAGGAGCTTTGATGGCAAAATGAGAAGATCAAGCCTGTGACTTAATAGAAGAAATTGCTAACAACAATTCCTTGTGGCCAACAGAAAGGAGCATGATCCAGAGAATTGCAGGAATTTATGAAGTTGGAGCCAACACATCAGTGAATACCAAGCTGGATCAGATGTGCAAATGCCTGGAAACACTCAGCGCGCAAGTTGTAAACATTACCAGATCCACAAGTTCACCTTATGGAGGAGGACCAGAGCCAGATCAACAAGAAGAGACAGTGAATTATGTCAACAATTTCAACAGACATGTGAACAATCCATATTCCAACACCTACAACCCAGGGTGGAGGAATCATCCTAATTTTTTATGGAGCAACAATTCAGAAAAGAATAACAATCCACCACATGGATTCAACAGCAGAACTATCCACCACCTGGATTCCAACTGCAGAACAAAGACCATGAACATGAAAAAGAACCAGGAATAGCAGAAGTGCTGACTCAGCTAAAAAAAATATGATGCTATGTTTCAAAGTCAATCTGCTTCCATTAAAGCACTGGAGAATCAAATTGGACAACTGGCCAATTGTAGGACACATAAATCAGCGACGATGTCCCGAGCTCACGGCCCAATCGAGAGTACGGAGTAGCCCGCAAGAGACTAAATCGGAGAAATAAAATGGAGTCGCCACCCAGTGTGAACTGAGAAATGATTTAAGGCCGCACTCACCTCTCACAAGGGAAGACCTCAAACCGTTGGGTTCAGAATGGTCCATTACTTATGCCTCTTGTAATGAACAGATTTAAGTGATAATATAACAAAGTCTACGCAACATACATACGCAAGAATAACCTACATCTAAATTTGCATACAACCTATATCTTGTTGGACAGTTATGACCCATAGCATCACTATTTGTACAGGTCATGGTATTGTTGTACAAATTAACTATGTGACAAAGGAAATTGCTCTTCTATCATTTGTAATTAGATTACCAAGATGTATAAATGATAGAAGGTCCATATGATTAGTTCCGGATTGATAAGATATGAGACAGTATCAATCCACGAAGGTTTATCATTAAATATCCCTAGTCGTAGTATTATCGAGATTGGACATCGATAATGCAAATAGATTAGTATTACACTTGTGCGCGTTGTGGGAGCATAACGACATAGTTCTCATATATTTGGGTATATGATACTCATGCAAGTGTAGTAGAAGGTTGTGTTTTACCGATGGTACAGAAAACAGCTTCGCTCTGGATAGACCCCTCGGAATTCCATTGGTAGTATGACTATGTGTCTATGGAAGTCCGAATCAGGGTAGGTGTATTTGGTCTTAACCTGAGACTTGCACCGCTAATACTTGCGACAATCAATATACTTTGGTTTTGGTCGTCCAGGGCTTTAACAGGTTATGTGTACGCCTCTTCTGGGTATATTGAGAATCGTAGTGTATTGGGTGTGATGTCGAGATTGAAGTATCACTCCAGTTATAGTGGAGATGATGATCACGTATGATACGGAACTGGTTCTCTTATATGCTGCAGTTATCAGGATATTATGACTAGGTCATGTTTATCCGATTATAGAGACTAGTTACAAGAGATCTGATATGTGCTTCGTACGGGGCAGACACATTTCCAGCGTCAGGCCTTGCACGTGACATCCGATGCTGGATCGAAATACGCAATACTATGTATACTACGCCTGATATAGATCACATATTCCAGTAAGAATATTTCAGGAGAATTGGGTAGGCACGGTGCTTTGCTAGAAGCCAATCATGTCTTGTAAATCGGTAAAAACCTAGTACTAGGTACGTACGTGTTCGGATAGTCCAACGACCGTATTTACTACCAACATATCCGGGGATCTCATGGGTCACTTCCCGAAGATTCACCGATGACGTATGACTCACACTTTATTAATCTGAGATTAATTAGTAGAGAGAGAAAAAATTAATCTGTTAATTTGGAATTAGCGAACCCGAGCCCGAGAGTGTTTGCGGGTGAACTCGCATTGCGAATTAAAGTGCGGCCCGCAAGTCACATCAAGCGTCAAATCACTAGTCAATCGATTGATGTGATGTCTAGTCAATTTGAGTGATGTGACAACTTGTCATTGTAATTGATGGTGGTAGTTGGTTGGCTTTAAAGCCTTTGACTTTTGGAAAGCAAAAAATTTGGTAAATGAATTTTTGAAATTCATTTTGTGTATTAGATACACATTTTTTTCAACCACAAACACTTAACACTTTTCTCTCTCTCTCACTCTAACCTCTCTCACGCCAAGGGGCATTTTCTCTTCTTTCTTTTCTGGTTTTACCGTGAGTTGAAGGAGAATGATAGGAAGTTTTGTGGCAAAATTTCCGGAGTGCTAGCACGATTTAAGGGTCTTGCGAAGGTGATAGGGAACTAATTTCGTGAGCATGGAATCACCATAGAAAGCTTGGAGCTTGAAGATTCATCAATGGAGGACCATGCCAAATTCTTGGAGGAGCACAAATTTCCCACTGCCGCGAGCCACCTTGGAGGATAGCTTGAAGTTTTGTTCCTCGCGTCGCAAAAGCCGTTAAATGTGAGTATGATTCTGCCATATTTCATTGTAGTATTCACACATGTTTGATGCTTGATTTGATCATTGGGACCTTATAGAAACCCAACAATGGTATCTTGAGCCATTTTGAGTTGTGAAAAATGGATTGGATCAATTTTTCCCCTAAAGATTGGCTTGGCCGAATCTACTATTGCCATAAATGAAATGGTATTTTTTGTTTCTTTGATCATTGGATGACTTGAAACAATTGGGTAATGTTGATTTAAGATTCAATTGGATTGGATTTACAATTGGACATAAAAACCCTATAATGTCGAGACATGTAAGCATGGTAAATGATTGATTTTTTGATTAAATGTGTTGGACATGTTTTGATGATAATGAGCATAATTAATTGTACACATTTGTGTTTTGGAAATGTTAATTTGGTAATTAATTATGGCATACACTTTAGTTAATTAAGTTATGAAATTTGGAATTTGGTAATTTAATTAATTGGGCCTATTTTGGAAATTGGGCTTGAAAAGTTGTAATTGGGCTTAATGGGCTTGGTTGTACCAAGTTAGGTTTAGGCTAAATTGGTTGGATCCAATTGGGCCGAAAACCATATCCATAAAGTCCAATTATGACTTAATGGACCTTTAATATTAATTGGGCCTAATGGGCCTAAATTGGTTTCTTGGCAAATAAGGGTGATTCCTTAAATGAGCTTTGGTATTTGGGTTTGACCCATATTGACCAAATGTCCATGCCTTAAGAAATTAATTAAAAGCCCATTGGACTTTAATTAAATTACATTGGATGTTAATCGGGCTTTCAGACTATAACGATTAGATTTAGAATCTAAGTCGTAAAGGTTCGTTAATAAAGTGTAATATTTAATTTGGAATTAAATAATGAATTAGTATTAAATACAAATTAAATTGGATTTAATATTGTAGTTTAGTATAATTCAAGAATTCGTACATTGAGTACTTATTCGCAAAACGAGTTTGACTCGCGCAAAATCAAATCGTTGTTTGAATATTGGATGGTCATTAAATTTCAGATTAATTAATTGGATTAGATTTATTGATAACATGCTTGTGTGAATACATGGTTGCGATGTATGAATAGTATATCAGATGGATATCAGATGGGTGGGGTAATTTTGGAAATTGTTGTAATAAATTTAGAATTTATTAATTGGACCTGCGTGTCCAGCCTATTACCTCTTACTCTTTCTTTTATTTCTCTTCTCACATATTCCCCTCAATGTAAATAAGGTTTCTTTAAAGTGTTATGTAATTGGGTAGAAGTAATACTTGTGCTAGCGGGAGAGAGGAAATAGAGAGATTTGTTCTAGGAACAATGTGTTAAATATACATTGGGTAGAACAAATGTGTTTAATGGTGTATGATGATGAGACCTTAACAAAGATAATTAATTGGTTGCTAATTACGCGAAAAACCCTCACTACATATTAAGCGTTTTTCCTTCCATTGAGTGATTCTTACTCAAGATCCAAGACTGGCATTGGTTTGTTGGCCAAAGTCAAGGCCTTTGTCCGTCGAGGATGTGTTTGAATCATAAAGGCTTTGTTCTATAATGGTGTCTTGTCCAAGTTGTGATTTGTTGGCCAAAGTCAAGATCACTTCTTGTCCATCGACATTGATTACGAAGCTTTCCATGGTCAATGGGTTCCGCTTAACTGGGATCACTAAGTTTGTTGTTGCAAAGCCAAGGCTTAGTTGATTCAGAGGAAAAATGTTAGGCAATATATTGGATATATTGGCATATATAAGATATATGTTTCGGACTTGGATGTCCACCTACTGGATCTAGGAATTGGATGGGATCCAATTGATCTTAGAGATCTACCTAGTTAATTATCATACAATTTGTTGGCCAAAGTCAAGATTGTGTGTTATTTAACGGGATCCTAGCCCACTAGGAAACAAGGTTTCCCGAGTACTCACAGAGGGTTAGAGGCTCGCCGAAAATAGTGGGAGGCAAGTATTAAATTTGCAATATTCGTTTAGTTACTTGCCATATGCGCTCATTCAAATTTTTCGTCAAATAAATTTTTATTAGGTTGACTAATATTTATTATTGTTTTAATAAAACATTTGGACTGTATTCAAACTATTTCATTTATAGTTGATTATATAATTGGATTATAGTAATAAATATATTTGAATTAACCATTTCAATTAATAGTTGATTTTATAATTGGATTATAGTAATCAATATAATTGAATTTAACCTATTAAATTATAGTTGATTATATAGTTTGACTATATTAATCATTATAATAAATAGTACCTAAAATCGTTGATTAAATAGTTGGACTATTAGAATCAAGATAATTGAAAGATTAGTGTTTAAAACATAATCCTGGGTGAAAATGTATTTAAACGACTTTAATTTTCAATTTGGGAATAAAATCTCAGGATTATCCTAGAGACTAAGAAGTTACTTTATTTGATAAAATAACGTCTTAGGCCTAAGCCTGGAGTTAAGCAAATAGTAGAACATGATATTTGGAATATTCATGTGATGATAACTTTAGTGCTTAATCCATAATCCTTGCCAAATAGACTCCTTAATTTCTTAATCAGAACTAAAGATTAGATACTTATAGTATGATAATGAAATTGAAAGATCTTCATAGATCTATCCTTAGATCTTAGAAGTACTAAATTGCAATAGATAACTCCTGGAGAGTTAATGGCTATTCTCAAGGAGACAAAGCTAAAGTTTGCAAGAAGGCAAGAAGCGCAAGGCGCGTCTTACTTCAACATTCTAGAAGGCCAAGTCTTGGCCAAAGGCTTATGGGGTGTGAAAAGGGGCAAAGACAAAGTCATTATAATCTTCTGGGAAGATAAATGACATATCCCAAAATGTCTGCCTAAATTGTGGCAAACGGGGTCACTGAAGCGTGACTGCCGTATGGACAAGGCAGACATGAAGGAATTGAAGTCGGGCAAGGCTCCGACTTCAAACATGTTTGTCATAAACATGTTCACTACTAGTATTAAAATTGGATTTTAGATACTGGATGTGGCACATAAATATGTACTGGTGTGCAGAATCTGCTATGAGCAGGATACTGACTTCAGATGAGATTGATCTACGATTTGAAAATGGGACGAGAGTCGCTGTTTTAACTGTAGAGACCTAAGTTTAGGAACTACCCTTCGGGTGTGTACTTAAATTAGGAAATGTTACAATGTAACTAGTTTGACTAGAAACATTATCTCTATATCAGGGTATAATCCGTTGCGGATATTCCTTTATATTCTAGAACACTAAAGTGTTTTATTTTATAAGATGATATTGAGATAAACACATTAGATGTAATAACAGTATTTATATTTTGAATATAAATAAATCTCGAACATATGACATGACAAACAAATAGCTCAAACTGAGTTAATCAGTTGAGACTTATTTGTGGATTGTTGTTTGGGAGACAATTTAACAAGACTCGTATATCCACACTTTCGAAGAGTGGGTACTAGGACAAATTTGATTTTATTCAAATGATGTCTACGAATCTAGTTTATTGGGCAAAGTGCCTAAAACATCTTTTACTTGGTAACAGTGCAAGTGCCACCGATCTGTTAGCCTTTGGTCATAGTGACATAAGTGGGCCCATATCTAGCTAGGCTAGAGGTGGATATGAATGTTTCGTGACCTTTACGGATGTGGCATCGCGTTATGGTTATATGTTTCTTATGAAACACATATCAAAACTTTTGATGAATTCAAAGAGTTTCGACACGAAGTGGACAAACAGATCGGCTAAAGTATTAAACACCATGATGAAAATACTTAAGCAATAAGTTTCTCAAATACTTGAAAGAGTATAGTATTCTTTGAATGAGGACTCCTCCCGGAACACGTCAGTCTGACGGTGTGTCCTAACAGAGAAACCAAATTTTGTTGGACATGATAAGGTTAATCATGAGTCGCTTTGAGCTACCATTTCCTTCAAGGAATAGCTTTAAACAGTGCAAAACTTATTTTGAATAAGGTTCCATAAAAATCTGTTTGACAGACTTCATATTAGATATGAATAGGAAAGAAACTGGGTTTCTCAATCCTGAAGATTTGGGAATGCTGGGCACATGTTTGGATGATACCAAACTAAAACCCAAATCGGATAAGTGCCTAAGTTGTAGGTTATCCTAGGGAAACCAAAAGTATAGTACTTATACAACTCACAAGAGAACAATGTAATGTTGCTCACCATGCGGTTTTCCTAAGAGGAATGCTGATATGCAGTGGTAAGTGGGAGGAAAGTAAAACTCGATGAAAATCGGGGTAATACTATTCCAGTCACCGATTCCTTAATGGAACACAAATAGTTCATCAATGATGAAACTATACCAATAATCTTCGAATACACAAGAACCGCGATAGTCGGAGAGAGTCAGAAAACAACATGGGGTATGGGTTTCTGATCTCACCTCGTAAAGATGTCAATCTTATTGAGGAATACGAAATGACTACGTATGAGGAAGTGATACAAGGTATCGACTCCCTATTATGGCAAAGTGCCATGATATCAGAAATGGATTCCATGTATACCAACTATATTTGGACACTAGTTGTTGTACCGGAAGGCATTGTGCCTATTGGTACTATATATAAGTCTTCAAGGAAGACATACATGGAAGGCAACATACCAACGTACTAAGCTAGGCTTGTAGCGAAAATGGATCGTTATCAACATTGTGTCGATTACGACGAAACCTTTTACCTGTTGCCATGTTAAATCCATTGGATAATGCTTGCTGACTGCATGTTTCATTTATGAAACGTAACAGCTGAATGCCAAAACCGATTTCCTTAACGGAAACCTTTTGGAGGATGTTTACAACATCCTGACGGTTTTGTCGTACCAAAATGAGCAAACAAAGTTTGCAAGTTATTCGATCCATGGATGGATTGAAGCAATCATTGTGTTCTTGGAATTATCGCTTTGATGTAATCATAATGGTGTATGATTTAATTCAAAACGAAAATGATTCTTGTGTATATAAGGAGGTTAATGGGAGCGCACTGATAATGAATGTCCTAAATAATGATGATATATCATTTCTTGGAAATGATATTCCCATAATACAATCGGTGTGAAAGCTTGGCTTTCATGAAAATTCTCCGCAGAACTCTTGGGAGAGACAACCTCTATTCTAGGAATAAAGATCTACTGGGATTGATTTAAAGTTGTTGATACTCTCTGAGAACTCGTACATTGAAATAAATGTACGCGACCTGGTGTCTCATACGCTTTGAGCATATGGAGTCACAATCAGGCCAATCCAAGTGATAGTCACTGGATTGAAGTTAAGAACATCCATTAGTATCTTAGAGAACTAAGGATGCTGTCTTATACTATGGAGAAGGATAACTTGAAGTGACTGGGATCACTGTTGCAAGTTTCCTAACCGATAAGAACGACTATAAGTCGTAACAAAGGTACTATACAGTTTGAATAATGGAACAGTGAGCTGGAAATCTTCCAAGCAAGATACTGTTACCGAATAAACAACAAAAGTGGATTATTGATGCAGCTGAGGCAGCAATAGAAGCCTTCTGGATTGATAATAATCCTAATTAGATTAGGAGTAGTTCTATTAACAGCTGAGCTAGGCTACAGCGCAGGCTAAAGAATTAATGGTCTCATCAATGATCCATATATATACTTCAATTATACATTTGATTCGTTCGGATCATACATCGTGGCGATGTGATGATCGAATAAATCGCATCAGATGAAAATTATGCAAATCCGCTGACGAAAGCATTTTCTCAGCAGAAGTTTGAGCGAACCGTACATAGTTCGGGTGTTGGACACTTGAGTGATTAACTATAGGCCAAGTGAGAGATTGTTGGACAGTTATGACCCATATCATCACTATTTGTACAGATCATGGTGTTGTTGTACAAATTAACTATGTGACAAAGGAAATTGCTCTTCTATCATTTGTAATTAGATTACCAAGATGTATAAATGATAGAAGGTCCATATGATTAGTTCCGGATTGATAAGATATGAGACAATATCAATCCACGAAGTTTTAATCATAAAATATCATAGTCGTAGTATTATCGAGATTGGACATCGATAATGCGGAATATACTAGTATTACACTTGTGCGCGTTGTGGGAGCATAACGGCATAGTTCTCATATATTTGGGTATAGGATACTCATGCAAGTGTAGTAGGAGGTTGTGTTTTACCGATGGTACGGAAAACAGCTTCGCTCTGGATAGACCCCTCGGAATTCCATTGGTAGTATGACTATGTGTCTATGGAAGTCCGAATCAGGGTAGGTGTATTTGGTCTTAACCTAAGACTTGCACCGCTAATACTTGCGACAATCAATATACTTTGGTTTTGGTCGTCCAGGGCTTTAACAGGTTCTGTGTACGCCTCTTCTGGGTATATTGAGAATCGTCGTGTATTGGGTGTGATGTCGAGATGGAAGTATCACTCCAGTCATAGTGGAGATGATGATCACGTATGATACAGAACTGGTTCTCTTATATGCTGCAGCTATCGGGATATTATGACTAGGTCATGTTTATCTGATTATAGAGACTAGTTACCAGAGATCCGATATGTGATTCGTACGGGGTAGACACATTTCCAGCCACAGGCCTTGCACGTGACATCCGATGCTGGATCGAAATACGCAATACTACGTATACTACACTTGATATAGATCACATATTCCAGTAAGAATATTTCTGGAGAATTGGGTAGGCACGGTGCTTTGCTAGAAGCCAACCATGTCTTGTAAATCGGTAAAAACGTAGTACTAGGTACGTACATTTTCGGATAGTCCGACGACCGTATTTACTGCCAACATATTCGGGGATCTCATGGGCGCTTCCCGAAGATTCACCGATGACGTATGACTCGCACTTTATTAATCTGGGATTAATTAGTAGAAAGAGAAAAAATTAATCTGGGATTAATTACGGAGATATTTTATCTAGGATAAAATATTAATTAAAGAGAGAGAACAATTAATTTGGAATTAATCGATAAAATAATATATTCTATATATATACGAAATTGGATTTCGACGCGGAATTAAATTTAGAATTTAATTCGGGCGAACGAGTTAATTTAGAATTAATTCGTTAGCGACGTGAATAGTGATTTTGCTAGGCATAATTATTTAATTACGTCGCAACGGAAAATTCGTTAATTTGGAATTAGCGAACCCGAGCCCGAGAGTGTTTGCGGGCGCACTCGCATTGCGAATTAAAATGCGGCCCACAAGTCACATCAAGCGTCAAATCACTAGTCAATCGATTGATGTGATGTCTAGTCACTTTGAGTGATGTGACAACTTGTCATTGTGATTGATGGTGATAGTTGGTTGGATTTAAAGCCTTTGACTTTTGGAAAGCAAAAAATTTAGTAAATGAATTTTTGAAATTCATTTTGTGTATTAGATACACATTTTTTTCAACCACCAACACTTAACATTTTTCTCTATCTCTCACTCTCTCCTCTCTCATGCCCAATGGGCATTTTCTTCTTCTTCTTTTTCTGGTTTTACCGTGAGTTGAAGGAGAAGGATAATAAGTTTTGCGGCAAAATTTCCGGAGTGCTAGCACGATTTAAGAGTCTTGCAAAGGTTATAGGGAACAAATTTTATGAGCATGGAATCACCATAGAAAGCTTGGAGCTTGGAGATTCATCAATGGAAGACCATGACCGAATTCTTGGAGGAGCACAAACTGCCCACTACCGTGAGCCACCTTGGAGGATAGCTTGAAGTTTTGTTCCTCGCATCGCAAAAGTCGTTCAATGTGAGTATGATTCCGCCATATTTCATTGTAGTATTCACACATGTTTGATGCTTGATTTGATCATTGGGACCTTAGAGAAACCCAACAATGGTATCTTGAGCCATTTTGAGCCATTTTGAGCATGAAACTTGAATTAGGGTAAAATTGGGTAAATTGAATTTGAGCATGTTTTGATGAAATTGATTGTTGGAATATGCTTATATTATGTTAACTTTGAGTTGTGCATAATCAATTTTGTGAAAAATGGATTGGATGAATTTTTCCCCTAAAGATTGGCTTGGCCGAATCTACTATTGCCCTAAATGTCATGGTATTTTTTGTTTCTTTGATCAATTGATGACTTGAAACAATTGGGTAATGTTGATTTAAGATTCAATTGGATTGGATTTACAATTGGACATAAAAACCCTATAATGCTGAGACTTGTAAGCATGGTAAATGATTGATTTTTTGATTAAAATGTGTTGGACATATTTTGATGATAATGAGCATAATTAATTGTACAAATTTGTGTTTTGGAAATGTTAATTTGGGTAATTAATTATGGCATACACTTTAGTTAATTAAGTTATGAAATTTGGAATTTGGTATTTTAATTAATTGGGCCTATTTTGGAAATTGGGCTTGAAAAGTTGTAATTGGGTTTAATGGGCTTGGTTGTACCAAGTTAGGTTTAGGCTAAATTGGTTGGATCCAATTGGGCCCAAAACCATATCCATAAAGTCCAATTATGACTTAATGGACCTTTAATATTAATTTGGTCTAATGGGCCTAAATTGGTTTCTTGGAAAATAAGGGTGATTCCTTAAATGGGCTTTGGTATTTGGGTTTGACCTATATTGACCAAATGTCCATGCCTTAAGAAATTAATTAAAAGCCCATTGGACTTTAAATTAAATTAACATTGGATGTTAATCGGGCTTTCAGACCTGTAACGATTAGATTTAGAATCTAAGTCGTAAAGGTTCGTTAATAAAGTGTAATATTTAATTTGGAATTAAATAATGAATTAGTATTAAATACAAATTAAATTGGATTTAATGTTGTAGTTTAGTATAATTCAAGAATTCGTACCTTGTCCAAGTTGTGATTTGTTGGCCAAAGTCAAGATCACTTCTTGTCCATCGACATTGATTACGAAGCTTTCCATGGTCAATGGGTTCCGCTTAACTGAGATCACTAAGTTTGTTGTGCCAAATCCAAGGCTTAGTTGATTCAGAGGAAAAATATTAGGCAATATATTGGATATATTGGCATATATAAGATATATGTTTCGGACTTGGATGTCCACCTACTGGATCTAGGAATTTGATGTGATCCAATTGATCTTAGAGATCTACCTAGTTAATTATCATACAATTTGTTGGCCAAAGTCAAGATTGTGTGTTATTTAACCGGAACCTAGCCCACTAGGAAACAAGGTTTCCCGAGTACTCAACAGAGGGTTAGAGGCTCGCCGAAAAATAGTGGGAGGCAAGTATTAAATTTGCAATATTCGTTTAGTTATTTGCCATATGCGCTCATTCAAATTTTTCGTCAAATAAATTATTTATTAGTTGGACTAATATTTAATTATTGTTTTAATAAAACAGTTGGACTGTATTCAAACTATTTTATTTATAGTTGATTATATAATTGGATTATAGTAATCAATATATTTGAATTAACCATTTCAATTAATAGTTGATTTTATAATTGGATTATAGTAATCAATATAATTGAATTTAACCTATTAAATTATAGTTGATTATATAGTTGGACTATAGTAATCATTATAATAAATAGTACCTAAAATCGTTGATTAAATAGTTGGACTATTAGAATTAAGATAATTGAAAGATTAGTGTTTAAAACATAATCCTGGATGAAAATGTATTTAAACGACTTTAATTTTCAATTTGGGAATAAAATCTCAGGATAGTCCTAGAGACTAAGAAGTTACTTTATTTGATAAAATAACGTCCTAGGCCTAAGCCTGGAGTTAAGCAAATAGTAGAACATGATATTTGGAATATTCATGTGATGATAACTTTAATGCTTAATCCATAATCCTTGCCAAATAGACTTCTTAATTTCTTAATCAGAACTAAAGATTAGATCCTTATAGTATGATAATGAAATTGAAGGATCTTCATAGATCTATCCTTAGATCTTAGAAGTACTAAATTGTAATAAATAACTCTTGGAGAGTTAATGGCTATTCTCAAGGAGACAAAGCCAAAGTTTGCAATAATGCAAGAAGCGCAAAGCGCGTCTTACTTCAACATTCTAGAAGGCCAAGGCTTGGCCAAAGGCTTATGGGGTTATTGTGAGGTGTCTACAGTCGCCCCCACTTTGATGGGCTTGTGCAGTGCATGACAGTGACAATCCTATCAAAGTTATGCATGCATTTTTACTTACCTGGCTCGCCAGCTGCTGCCTGACCTACCTGTTGTTGAGATGCTTCAAACTGATTTGATGGTGGTGAGGTGCTGCGACCCCTGGTCCATTCCTAAACTGTAGCTGTATTGAAGGGATCGTAGACTGAAAGATCTTCGTTTGCTATAAATCGCTAAGGCCCCACGGTGGGCGTCAAATTATGGACGCTGGTTTTTGCTTGAGGTCTACAATCGAGAATTCGTAGGAAGGGGGCACTAGCGATCCTGCAAGACAAAGGTAGAGTAGGCGGGGAGTTCCTACCCACCGGTGTGGTGGGTGCCATAGGCACTCCGACGCTCAAGTCAGTAGTGAAGACGAGCGAAAAATAAGGAAACGTAAGGTTCTGGGTTACCTTGACCTCCGTAGACTGCCTTGAGGGCGGTGCGCGGATGTTTGGAGGAAAAATGCTTTGAGAGCTCAAATATAAGAGCTAATCCAAAAAACCTCCCCCTCAACAGTGAATCATCTCTTCCTTTTATAAACTTCCTCAAGGTCAACTTTATTTCCTCCATTAATTGCTCGTCCGTTGGATGTCTAAAACGGTTAGCTACATGGGGGAAGTTACTAACCTTGATTTAGGCGCTTTAGGTTTGGGTAGCTGACAAGCCAGAAGGTCACCTTAATAAGGCTTTTTCTTGGGTATGGGCTTGTGATATCACTTGGGCCAATATTATCTTACGAATGGGCCTTTTTGGAGGATTTTGGGCTTTCAATATCGTTGGTCCGAAGGTTAAATGACAGTTTTATCCTTGAGCCCAAATTTGACATGTACATATGGGTGGCAAAACGAATCAACGAATCGAATCAAAATATGATGGATTCGTATTCGATTCGTTTATTAAACGAATCCTAATATCAAGATTTGAATTCGATTCGTTTATTAAACGAATCGAATACGAATATCCGTTTAATCATGATATTATTTAATAAAATAATTTACCATACTTGATTTACATTAATTCTTCATAAATATATACATATGAAATATGTAATTAATATATTTACTAAAAATATCTCACCAAATATCGAAAATATTACTTTTCTATGGTAATTAGCCATAATTTATCGAATCTTAAAAATAACAAGAACTAGTAAATAAAAATAATAAAACGAATAAACGAATAAATGAGCTTAAATTCGTATTCGATTCGTTTAATAAACGAATCGAATCGAATTGAGTCATTTATTAAACGAATCCATTTTTTCAAACCCGTATTCGTTTTAAAACGAATCGAATCTAACGAATAAACGAATCATAATTCAAATTGACACCCCTACATGTACATCATGTTTGATTTGAGGGTACTTTTCTAGCTCGGGTTAAAATAGTACATATGCATATCTTCACCTTTCTCAATATGATAAGTTTTTATTGAAAAATGTAACACGGAATCATGTTCTAAATAATGATTGTCAATAGTAGACAGAGTATCAAAGCATTCCGAGTCATAAGAAAATTTGATGCATCGATACTTTGTCCCAATTGATGATTGACTACCATCTACTTCGGCAAAAGATGAAAAGAGAGTTTTTCTTAACTTGGATTTATGATTTTTGACATTATAATCTATAATAATATTTTTTTACAACATGTAAACACATAATAAATCCTTTTTTTTAATCAAGATTTAAGATACATGCTTTATATTCTATTTAATTAAAAATCTGTAATTTAAAATTTTATCATATTTAATAAGTGATTCATAGAGACATTAATCTAACTACTTTTCTAGAATCATAAACTCAAATAAGTGATTCATATAGACATTAATCTAACTTTAATTTCAAAAAAAAAAAAAAAAAAAAAGTAAATATGCTCACAAAATACAAATTCCATGATAATATAATAATACTAAAATTGAGAAAAGACTTTAAAAAAATAACAACAAACTTGAATAACACATAAGATAATACTAAAATCTAAAGTTATTACCCTGATTGGAGAAAACAAATTGAGAAAATTGAGTGAGGGACCAAGTGTCGGACATGTGAGGGAGACAAAGAAATAGAGAGCTACTGCATTTGTTGTGTGACCAAAATAAAAGGGTAAAGTAGGTTAAAATATATAAATATTTAATTATTGGTAATATTATATATATATATATATATTCGGGCTAGACCGGACTATAGCCCAGGTTAATGTCCGCCACTGCTCTCGACCTCCGGAGATGATTAAATCCGGTAATCTTCCGCTGTTGTTTCCATATTTACTTTTACTAACAGGAAAAATAAAATGCAGACTTAAACTGAAATTTTAGCAAACTAGTTGTCATTTTTAGAGTTTTAGTTTAATTCCGTATTTTCAAGACAGACGTTCACATCCAATAATTATTTACATATTTTATGACTTGAAATTTGAAATTTTGACTTGTCTAAGTCAATGATAAATTTGAAATTTATTCAAGTTGGTCAGCTAAGCTTTAGTGGTAACATTCATGATTCAACCATATCATTATAATTTTAAGACCACCAAAGAGTCAATATGAAGTTAGGCTATCATGTTATAATTATCCCACCATAAGTTTTTTAATGATTGGCATGTACACAATCACTCCTTTCAAGATTACAACTCACAACCAAAGGTAGATTTGGCCACCGGTTCGGTTCGGTTTCGAACCGGATAATTCCGGTTCGGTTCTAGTTTCATTCGGGTTTTTTTTTAAAAAAAAAGTTAATAATGATTTTTTTTAAAAAAAATGAGATTAAAAAATTTATTTAAAATTATGAATTTGAATTTAGATTACATTAAATTAAAAAAAAATTAAATAGTTTGAACTTAAATTTTTAAAAATTTAAGTTACATATGTATCATCCAGGGGTGAGAGGAATCAAAGCTCACGTAATTCCATTATATTTTAAAGATAATTCCCCATTACAATTTACAATTAGTTACTGATCAATCATCATCATTGTCGAACAGCTCCCGTTCCGCTTGCACTTGCAGATGCATTGTCGAACAAGTCTTCAAAGTCATGGGGGGCATCTTCTTGTTGCCTCAGATCGGCTCGGGTCCAATCATCCACACATGTTGTTGCTTCTAAAGTGCTTGGATGTAATGAAGACTGTCTCGCTTCCAATATATTACCTCCTAAACTGAAGGCTTGCTCAACCGCAACGGTGAAAACATGTGTTGCCAGTACCTCTTTAGCAATAATTGATAATACAGGAAAAATATTTTGATGTCGGTTCCACCAGTCAAGTAGTTGAAAATTTTTACTCACTAAAATTTCAGTAGGGAACTCGAAATTGGTAGATAAATAATTATCTAATTCCGGGTTGTTAGTCGTGTTATCCTTATGTTTTTTATTTCGTTGTAGTAACTAACGATCACCTACGCTAATTCTTGAATGTATTACATATTTGCTACTATTAGATTGTCCTACTAATTGTAATTTATATCTACTTACATAATCATTGAATAAATCTATTAAATCAATTTTTATTCTATCTATTATTCTTGTAATATTAATTTCATTAGATATTTCTAAATATCCATAGTAAGCTTGTAAGACACTATTCAAACCTTCTAATTTAAACCGATGATCAAAAATCGTGGCAATAAGATAAAGTAATGAAATGTCTTTAAAATAATTCAACCATTTTTCATTTCATAACAAATATATCTTCAATTAAAACAATATCATTAGGATCAGAACTTTCAGCATGCTCAGCCAGAGTACCAACAATATTCAAACTTTCAACAATAAATAAATATGTTGTAGGATAATAAACACCGCTAAAAATATTTGTAGTATCATTAAAAACTTTTAAAATGTCTAAAAATTTTCACAATATCTCATTGATTATGAAAAAGTGTGATATATTGAACATGTTGAGGAAAAAAAATATATAATGCATATTTGTATTGAAAAGCTTGACATAAAGGAAAATAAGTTGAAATTCCAACATGTTGGAACATCTCGTGAAAATTTTATCGCTTTAATACTATTTAATTTACAAAACTTGGCTCATTCTCTCCTAACTTGAGAATATGACCAAATACAGTTAAGTGCAATGTTAATAGGATCAATGAAATGTGTTAAACAAGTCAGACCATCTTAAACACATAAATTAAGGACATGGCATGTGCAACGAACATAAAAAAAATTGACCCCCCAAATTTGGTTCGCATATTTCTTTTAAATCTCTAATTGATGCAGTATTTGCAGATGCATTGTCAAAACCAATTGTTAAAATTTTACCTAATAAACCAAATTCATCATAAATTACTATCATCATTCTATAAATATTTTGTGCAATATGTTGCTCATCAAAAACTCTAAATACAATAAGTAGTTTTTGCATGTTCCATGATGCATCAATCCAATGAAAAGTCACACCCATGTATAGGGATGACAATTTTACCCACAAACCCGCAAAAACCCACCCGCAATGGGTAGGATTTGGTAAATATATTAGTGGGTGCGGTGCGGGTTTAGTAATTTAAAGCAGAACCCGCTGCGGGTGCGGTGCGGGTTTGGTATTTAAGAAAAAAATGCGGGTATCCGCTGCGGGTATCCATATACCCGCAATATTATTTATTATTAATTAATATTTTTAGGACAATATAAAAAAATATTCATATAAAAACAACTAACAAAATCTAAACCTAAAACACTAATCCACAGTTCCACACTCTCACTCAGCCGCAGCCCGCAACCTGCCCAACTGAAGATTTTTTGCATGACTATTAATTTTTTTTTAATCACACCTGTTAATAAAATTATAATGCAAAAATTTGGATTAAGTTCACATAATCAGAAACGGGAGAGGAGCAAAATAAGCTAGTGTTTGCTGCAACTTCAGTAGCTTTCCTGCTTCTTCATTACACTTACACCACTTGAGCCTTGTAAGCATCACTTTCATTACAATTAGCATAAAAAATATGACCAGAGATTGGTGATTACTTTTTAGCTTATTGTCGATTGAGTTGACTAATTTAGATCATTATAATTATGAAGGGAATAACTCGTTTTAATTATGTTTATATGAAAAAATAAACATATGGTACTGAGTATTTCATACATTATATTATCTATGTACTGTATATACATACATTGCATGTTGTATATGTCAAATGAAAAACAAATGTGAAAACTACAGCTAACAATTAAAAATAAATTATTTAATTAAAAAAATTATATTATTAAGAACACAAAGTAATTCAATATTTTAAAAACCCGCAAAAAATCTGTTGGGTACCAATGCGGGTTTGGTAATTTATTTTTATATTCGGTGCGGGTTTGGTAATGGAAATTAAAACCTGCAACGGGTATGGTGCGGGTTTGGTAATTTATTTACATATGCGGGTGCGGGTTTGGTAATGGAAAACCCGCACCATACCCTACCCACTGCCATCCCTACCCATGTATGAGTGTGTTTGTCAATGGTCACTCCAAATATCAGAACAAATAAAAAGATGATATTTAATATCTTTAATATTTTATTTTAAATAATTTTACCATCTTTGTATAATTTAAAATTTTGACGTTTTGTTATATTTCTAGTCATTCTACAAGTAGCATGATTTAAAGCATTCTGAACGTAATTTGTAAAAGTAATTTTTCACCAAAATTTAAAGAAAGATGTGTCATACAAGTAAATTTAGCAAATTCTTCTCTATTTTTAGCATCATGATATTTAAATAAATCTAAAGAACTTGTACCTCTACTAGATGATTCGTACCTGGCTATTTGAGTTTGCGTTGTGTCAAGTCCAATTTCAGCGGCATGATGTCTATCCAAGTGCTTGTTCATATTACCACCACAATAGTTGCATATTGTTTTTGGACCTTCATTTTCAGTCTCGACTAAATGAAAATGAATTTTAAAAATATCGAAGGAATGAGACTTAACTTCTTTTCTTCGTGTATCGATGTTAGGTCCGCTCTCTTGGGTTGGCACATTGGACATGGTGTTCTCAGATGAACTTGCTATTTTTTGTTAAAGAAATATTAAAGAATGAGAGAATTGAGAATGAGAAATTGTAGATGAGAGAATTGAGAATGAGATAATTGTAGAAATTGAGAGAATTGATGTGTTGAAAAAATGAAAATGACCCATATTTATACATTTTTGGAATATTTTTGTGATACCTAAAATTCCCCTAAAACTAGCCGTTTTATTAATGTTATTAAGGATAATTTAGTAATTACCCTTAATATTTTTTTTTTGATTTTAGGGCATGGAGCCGTTGGGGCAGGCTCAACGGCTACTAGCTGTTGGGCTTCTACGGTTCCAACCGGAACCGTTTGGAACCGTAGAACCGTTGGAACCAGATGGTTCAAGCGGTTCGGTTAGAGGTGAACCCTAATCGAACCGAAAAATTTTGATTTCGGTTCCGGAATCGAAACCGATTGGATTTGGAACCGTCCGGTTCCAACCGGTTCGGTTTCGATTCCGAACCGAAACCGTGGCCAGGTCTAACCAGAGTTGTGATCAATCGGGATAAGTTGAGACGTGTCAATCCCAATTCATGATTAAAAATAATCTGAATTTCATATTAATTTTTAGAGAAACCATTTAAGGAAAGTTTTGACATCATTTTTACGGGGGAATGAAAAAACTATCAAAACATTAATGACTTAATAAAAAAAATATCAAAACATTAATGACTTTTTTTTTCTTTTTCCTTTCAAAACTTTCCTTAAATGGATTCTTAACAAGTGCTCTTAAGGCACTCGTTAGCATTTCCCTAATTTTTAAATCATGATGATTTTTCGTTTTGAATCTTAGATCAAACGAATCAAGATTTTAAATTTCGAATCGTCTTTTTATTCAAAATGAACAAATATCTTAAATCCAGTATTTAAAAACCTATACCGATACATAGACCCGGTCTGACAAAAGGGTCAAGGGTCAGAGGTTCAATTGGAGGTCGATCTGGGACCATTATTTTAACTATATTTTTATTATTTTTTACAAAAAATATAAAATATCAAAATTAATATTTAAAAAAAAAAGACCAAAAACCTGGCTGACCTGTGATCGGGTCGTTGGGTTTATAATCGGATCAATCTAAGGGTAGATTTTTCGGGTCAACCGGTCAGACCGACGGAGCCGGTCCGGTCGACCCCAAAAACCCGCTCTCAGGTTGACCCGATCAAAAACTCGACGACCTGGTCAAACCGGTCATGGGTCAACCGATTTTTTGGTCCTTTTTTAATTATTAATTATGTTTTTTTTATGTTTTTGTTGTAAAGAATAATAAAAATATAATTAAAACACTGACCATCTATCATTCATATATATATATATATATATATATATATATATATATATATAGTACAATTTAATCCTTATTGAAAACTATTAAACATTTTAATGGGTTCTTAATCAACATGTCAAGTGTTAGGCAACAAATAGGGATGACAACAAACACGATATACTTAATTTTTAGGATATATGCAATCGAAATATCATATCTAAAATTTATCCATATATGTTAAAATTCTTATGGTCAGTATCAGCATTCATCTATCAATGCAGATATCAATATCCATCCAAACTATCCGCAAAATCAAAAAAATTAAAAATCTATTAATTTATATACGATATTCAAGACAATTTATTTATTTAATATAAATGCAATAATTCAATATAAATTTGTTCGCCACAGTTTTGAAAATAAGTTTTAATACAATTATCACATATAAGACTTTAGTTAACACAATATTAACAATTCAACATAATTTTAAAAATCAATCTCAACACAAATAAATTATAAAATATCATCTTTAGTTGGATCAACGGCCTGGATTTTACATGTACTGGAGCCCCCGATCCCCACCAATGGAGGCCTGAAACAAAGGATCTATTTGGAACTTTCAACAAGATTACAATAGATATGTACATTTGTTTATTCTTATTTAGACTCCTCAGCAGATATAGTTCTGTTGTAATTTACATTATTTCAGAAAAGTCCTACACGGATCTGAGTTAACTAGGTGAAAGTCCTGCATCGGAATATTTATCTATTTATTATTTGATCCAGTGTTTTAAAATCTTGATCGGTCATCGATTCGGTCTAGTGAGAGGGTCAAGGGTCATATGTCCAACCGAGAGTCGATCCGATGTTTTAACTATATATTTTTTTTATTTTACAAAAAATATGAAAAACCAAAATTAATAATTAAAAAAAGGGACCAAAAACTTGACTGACTCATGACCGGTACGACGGGATCGCGGTCCAACCGGCCGGGTCGCCGGATTTTTGACTGGGTCAATCTAAGGACGGATTTTTGGGGTCAATCGGCCCGCCCAGAAGACCGGTCCATGGGTCAATCGGTCGGATCGGCAGGGCCAGTCCTGATTTTAAAACAATGATCGAATCTCTTCTCCAACACAAAAGGAAAAATTGACTCCAAATTTTAAGATTAAAAAATTATGAGAGAATTTTATTTTTTCTCCAAATTTGGGCCATTAAATCAAAATCCAACTATTCAAATTTGATTGGAATGAACTCCAATATAAATTGTACGGAAACCCCTTGGTCCGTTAAATTTTATGATCTTAAAAAAGGCCGGCTCAGCCTAACAATAATAATAATAATAATAATAATAATAATAATAATAATATGAAAAGCCCAAAAAAGAGATGAAATGAATTGAAGACAGCCAGCTAGAGCAACAAGTGTTGGGGATGGAGAGAGAGATGAGTTGTGTCTTTTAATTAGTATCCAAAACTTTTTCAAAAAAAAAAAAAAAAAAATAGTATCCAGAAAAAAAAAAAAATTCCACGCTGCCCCTCCCTTCTGCCACGTGTCAGATTTGCACGCCTTTTCATCATTTTAATCTTTATTTATGTTTGTTTTATCCACCGCCTCAAACTGCGCGTGGACTCTTGCTCTCAAAACACGGCAAGACAACCGCAACTGTGCAGTAAAAATGTCAAATAACAGCGCGTGATCAAAGACATCACTATTTTACTATATATATTTTTGACACGCGCTCAACAGTCCATTCTAATTTATTTTTGGTCATGTGTGTGTTTAAAATATTTTTTCCTTGACTTTTTCAATAGTGATTTTATTCAAAATATTCAATTCAAATATCTAAAATTGTGAAATAAAATGTGTATCATATTATTTTAAAGTTGGGATATGACGTATTATTTATGATATAAATTTATCGTTATGAAATCAATTTTATATTTAAGAGTTATTTATATTTTATTATAAATTTATAATAAAATAATATTTAGTACTTCAAATTTTGAAATATAATATTTTATTTTTTTCGTTAATTTACCGTAATGTTAAAATAAAACGATTAGTTAGAATTTAAATTTTAATAGTTTAAATTTATAGTAGTTAATTGTTAGTTTATTATAAATTTAATAATAAAATATAAAAAAAAAACTTATATTTTAACTCACCTTACACTTAATTACATTATTAGCAAATCATATTTAATTGTTATTTTGTGGACCGTATTTAAAAAATGTGAAATATGAGTAGTTGTTGTGTAAATTTTAGAGTAAGTTTCAGATTATATATAAGCATTTAGATTTTAATATTGATTGGAAATCACGAATTCTGATCGAAATTATGTATCATTCGATATGTACTTCACATGAAAAATTATCCAAAGTAAAATTTTAATTGAACTAGGAATAATTTTTATTTTTAATTTAAAAAATCAGTTAGAAAATTTCGAATTTTAAAATTAAAAAATCCGACAATTTAAAAAATTATATGAGGAATACTTGTTGACGCGCTCAAAATGGGACGTGGCGCGTAGAGGTTTAAGTTACAGATTCTAGCATCATTGCGGCCGAGGTTCCACAGTACCAGCCAAATCTCTCAAAACACTCTCACTCTTGAGTCTTGATTGAATAATTTTGTTTGCATGTGTGACATGTTATTATCAATAAATTAGTAAATAATTTGTATAATTTAATATTTATCTTTTTAGTTATTTTTTAAGGGTCATGCTGACAAGTGCTCTTAGGACACGCATTAAGAATTCATTTTATAAAGTTTTGAAATAAGAAATGAAAAAATTATCAAAACATTAATTATTTTTTCTCTTTTTCTCATCAAAACTTCCCTAAAATATATTCATTTTTTTTTAAAGACCCTAAAATAGATTATTGACATGAACTAATTCACGTCAATCATTACTCCATAAGAAACTATTCTCTCTACAGAATTATATACTAAAATAAATATTTATTTAGATTACCTATCGTGAAAGTTATTTATCTCGAAAAAACGAGTCTGTTGATTCAAGAATCAGCTCAATCGGAGTTCGTTTGCTCTAGTAATTAACAATTCATTACGCTATGTAATTCTTTGTTAACGACTTTAAAGGAATTATAGGTCTCCCGAACTCTATAAAATCCATAGGTTATATTTTGGACAAATTAGATTAATCCCACATAAAAGTGAATTAGAACTTTTATTAATTAAAAATATCATAAGTTTTGCTATAAATAGCAAACTTAAGCAAATGTTTTGATCATGTATTACCCTTAACCTTGAATGTAACTAGGTTACTTTTGATCCTGGATGTAACTGAAAGGATTTCTGCGGGAAATGAATCTGTCATGTAGCAGACACCTCTCGCACTCCAACTCCCCCTCATTGACTTCATCACTTCTGAGGCCTCTCCAAACCCTAGATAGCTATCAGGTTGTCGCACAACGGAAACATCTTAGACACCTGGGATCAGCCTTGAAAAAATTTTCCGATGTTCCTTTTGCTTGGCTGAATTTGACAAGCTCCTTCAATGGAAATCGTTTCCTACATGGGAGTTATCCCTTTAGGTGCATCTACCAAGTTCCAAACTTGGTTAGTATGCATCGAATCCATTTTGGACTTCATAACTTGATGAACGGAAAATATATCACATTTTACCACCTTTTTGACCTAATATTTTGTTTGGTTTCTCGAGTTTTATGAACGTTTTGATGTGTTTTAGTTTATTTTACAGATAAAATAAAATTAGGACTCAATGGAATCAATCAATATGAAATATGGAACAAATAAAGGTAAAAACTGGACTTTACATTTGGATTTTAGAGCTTGAAAACTTGAAATGGCGTTCTAACGAAGTACAATTTCGGAAATTTTAACTTTGCGTAATTTTCGTATTTTGGCCATAACCTTCTACTCCAATATCGGATTGAGGTGATTCAAGTTCCAGATTAAAGAAGACTCAAAGATCTACAATTTTGACGTTCATAATAATTTTGAATTCTGAAGTTTTCATGACCGAAATTGATAAAACATCCAGAAGTATGTTATGTGTAATTATTAAAGTCATTTTCAAAATAAATAAAAAATGAAAATTGTCAAACTTCCACCAAACATGCATGTTTGGTGGAGGATTTGGTGTCATGTTTTGTGTCATGTTTGGTGGAGAAATTTATGGAGGTAAAATTTTGCCTATAAATATCAAGTCATTTCATTTGTAAATTTCATATTTTCCTTGAGGTTTCTAATAAGGAACTTGAGGATTGTATCTTATGTGTTTATTTTCTTTATTTTAATTATGTATTTTTATTTTTAGTAATAATAATTTGTGTGTTTTTACTTTCTTTTATGTTTAGTAGTTAATTTCTGCTGGGGGGAAGGGTAAAACATTTAATATGATAAGGTAGATTAATCTCACTTAATTTATAATATGAAAATTGTAATTTAATAATATGGATTAAAGTTGATACCGTCTCAATGGCTGGTTTTATTTATTTGACATAATGTGACACCGTCTATATAGTCGGTCTTATGTGACATATGATTACCGCCTTTTATGGCTGGTTTATGGACAAATAATAACACCGCCTTTATGGCTGATTTGACTTAATTGGGTAACACTGACAATTTCTATATTATAATAAAGTGAGATTTCTACATTTGAAATATTAAAGGAGGATCCCTTAACCCCAACATTTTATTTTTATTCTAGGAAAGTGATGAAACACAATATTCACAAGTTTCATAATTGATTTTCTTTATATTATGTTTAATATTTTGGTTTGTTTATTGAATCTTAAGCTTAATGCTTCTTGTTGCCTGATCACCAATAAGATTGATGTGGTAAACTTAAAATGAACTTGGAAAATAGATTTTAGGTTTCAGCCTTAGATTCAATAGCTCACGATCTCACATTGGGGTAAAAGTATCTTAGGTAGATTTCCTTACATGAAAAGAATATACATGTCGGGCGGGAGTAGCCATAATTGGAACTTGAACTTAATGAATTCAGATAACTTGGTTAACATAGGAATATGATTAATTGGGTTATTTTGGTGTTTGCATCTGACCATCGGAAGAGGCTTTTACATATCTCCGTGTTCCATGTTAGCAAACTGATTTATTACACATATATAAGAGAATCAATTCATCATTAGAATAATATTGTGTGGAATTATAACCCTAGATGTTTGTGTCTTTTGTTTATTTTCCTTAGTATTTTCTTTTGTGTTTTTATTTATTTAGCAAATCCACATTCAACCAACCAATCAAGCAATTATTCTATTCTCTCTTTAATTAGATACATGTAAATAAATAGAATCAATAATTAATAACAACAATAGAAATTATGTCCTCGTGGGATCGATATTTTTATACTACTTGAGCGATACGTGCGCTTGCGTTACGTGTGTGATTTCACCGATCATAACTTCAAGCCATTTAGAAGAGTCAATGAGTCATGAGGGTTGTTATTCCAGTTGAGTTATATAATTCTGTATTATTACAATTCTCCCCATCTTAAAATGATTTGTCCTCGAATCAACACACTTAATGGTATGGAACGTACCTGCCATCACCACCACCATCGTTGTGATCCTGGTGACGTGTACTGTTTGTTGATCATCTCGTTGTGGAATTTTGAAGTCGTTGGAGCTCGGCACATTAATAAGAGTTTGGAACTCTAAATTAAAGCTTAGAGTTATGGCTACCATTTTATAATCACTTGATCATCTTTGAGTGACCTAGAATTGTTCATGAGTTTAGGGAACACAAAGGGATGTTTTGGGGCTGATTTGGAGTGATTTTATCATCATAAACAGTGGCAGAAAATGTTGGGGTTTTATGGCGGAAATCGGGTAACGTAGCGGAAACGCGGAAAATCAAAATTTTCCGATTTCAAAATTTTTCTTAGATCAATTAAATAAACTTATTTATTTAATTACCCAATTTTCAAATTCTGAAAAAAATACACATATCAAATTTCTTGGTAATTACTGAATTACCCCATAACTTTGCAAATTGATCATTTTAGTCCATAAATTGTCAAATATAATTTTGGATAATTCTAAATCACTTCTAAAATGATTTCCAACATATCTAATACATCAAAATCAGATTTGCAACAAATCCCCAAACTTTTCTGAAATTGTCG
>SKCR01053349.1:0-64472 GCA_019454045.1 Zanthoxylum bungeanum | reverse complement strand
CTCACAAGACCACCGTGGTGTCTCAAGTAAAATGACCACAATAACTACTCAACTCGAAAAGACAACTATTGACAGTTTTATGGAATATCTATTAGTCATCTTTTATGAGTTTGTTCAATACTCATTCAACTAATGAACATCTGCATTTCTATACGAACTTCCGCTAAGCTCACAGTCTGTTGAGACAAACCATATGTCCATTACATATATAGAGAATGCACTAGTCTTGCCAATCTAATGACCGACCCATATCAATATATCTAGACCAAGAATAATTTATATTTGAGAAAATGCGTGATATTTCTCAACACCATTTGCAACTCTTGCAACTATATCACCATATGTTGTAACTCTCGGGTCTTTACTAATTTCATATAAGGTTCCGAGTGTAACTCGAAATCTCTAACTCTTAGATTTACAATATATAAATAAAAGTAAGAGTTTTACCATATAAATAAATAAATAACCATGATAAAATAAATATTATATTGCATAAATATCAAATATTCATACAAAAAATGAATGGTGCTCGATCACCATTTCCAACATATGTAAGGTCTATCAAGAGGTATCAATGGTAACCCCAACTTTTCCACCGGTGTAGTACTAGCTAAATTGGTAGGTTCCTTTATGCTGATGATCATACTACACGCTCTAGTATTAATGCGGCATCTCGTGCGAAAGATGAAGACCAAATTATTTTGAAAATTTCTATCCAATGTCTCAAATTATCTGCCAATCTTAAAACAAACAGATTAGTAATGAAAAATATGTAAAACAATGATATAACCTCACAATCTCACACGCTCACGTGTTTACACTCGAATATGTATTACTCCACTCCACTCGTGTTTGCACTCAATATAATATGAATATGACTTACCAAATAAGTTCACAACAACGTGTAATCTTCAAACTATCATAAACAACAAGAAACCAATATAGGGCAGATGGAGTAATACGAGTAAGTGTTCGCAAATACGTAGAATCAATTCAAATAAACATAAAGCTAGAGTTTTCAGAATAAGGAAATAACAAATTAGCACAAAGAGAAAACAAGCATGCAAATTCACGGACGTATGCAATTTCAGATGAAAATTCGGTGCCTCAATAGAAATTTTGATGAATATAGGGAACGGTTTCCCTCACGCAGCGGAAGCGGCTTAGGCACCGCCGATCGACCTTGAAATTTTTTATGCTCTCTCCACCTTAATCCCTGAATTTTTCTGCCAAAACTCAGATTTGAACAACCACGTATATTTATTTACTGCCGAATGCTCATCACACATGAGGCATGTAGCAGCCATGAACCACAAGCCATTGAATTTGATGATCAACAAGCACGCACCAAATCCATTGGAACCAGTCGCACCAGGCTTGTGGCTGTTCGTCTCCCATGCATTATCATCAACTAGTCACGCACATCATCCGTTGATCATGCTTTTGATCATGCGCCACACTTTGGTCCTCAACCAGCCATGCTATTAATACATCAGCTCACGCCATTAGCAAAAATGATCAAACAAAAGCACTTGCAATATTTTGAAACATTTTTTTTTTATTCACGTGGACTTGAATTGATCAAGCAAAAACTTGCACAATTTGAAACACGCTCAATTTGCTCCATTTGCTTTGATCATGTTGATATATGCGCCAATAGCATCAGACCATTCCCATTTTATTCTTTAATAAATTGCCATACATGACACGCCTGATCAGCTTTGATCAATTCTGTGCGTGACAAGCCTGATCAGCCATGATCCATTCCCTGCGTGAGCTGTGTAGTTTGGATAGAGTCTACCACTCGATCTTCCGTGTTATGACTCACCATCAGAAATCTGCGAGGGTGGGCTCGGATCAACTTACTTGATGAAAATTTTCTTGAGATAATTTACTTTTGTGTTTTCTTTCTTTTCTCTCCTCTCTCTTCTTCAATCTTATTGAAAAGATGAGAAAGTGGCTAAGGTTTGAATGAGAAGAGAAAAGATTCATATTTATATCTAGGATTTATATTAATTAAATGTACTTTTATATAATTAACCATAACTCTAATCACATATATAAATATTGGTTATTAATTTCAAAAATTAAATATAATATCAAATATCATTTAATTTGAAATTAAAATTTTACATGTAACTTATATCATGATATAAATTACATATCTGATTTTGTATTAAAACAAATTTAATTTAAAAATCAAATCCTATATTAAATGATTATTTAATAATCATTAATATAAAAACTATATATTAAACACTTTAATATATAATTTCAAAATGTGACATTATATAATTATTAATCAAATTATTAATTATATCAATAAAAAATTCTCAATTATTTAATATTTTTCAAGTGAGATCATAATTGGACTATCCAATTATTCCATGGATTCCTATAGTGTAACGAGCTAACACATGGACCAAATGGACCTACAGTTTCGAGCTCCAATAATCTCGAGATATTAATTAAAAATCTTTAATTAAATATTTTAAATTATTAACTTTAGGTTATTCCACTAAAAACATAAAGTTACACTCTCGTCACTAAACTTATATTTTATACCGAAAGTCATCGGCGTCCATCGATATAATCATGTAACATCCCGCCTAAGCTAGGATGCTACCAGCATGAGACAAACTAATCATGCCTCCATAAGCCTCCGACTCTGACGAAATTTCGGCATGATCTCTGCGTAAAGTCATGCAACCTGGATCCAAGTCCAGCACCTCAATACAACCTAAAGGGCCCAACACATAATATACACTAAAACAATAAACTCAAGTCATAATACAATTGGGCTCCGTGCCCGAAAATGCGTATAAACAAAAACTTTTACAGCTATACTACACAACTCAATTACTTTACAATCAGACTTGTACAACTTGACTCTTTACTCCCAAGACCCGGTGACTTGGCTGACTACAACGCTGCTATCCGGCTCCTCAAGCTCTGATGTCCATGGTCGACCGATCAGGTCACCGACCTGCAAAACTTAAACACTGTTGTGGTGTGAGTCATAAGACTCAGTAAGTAACTATGCTCATTCCTTGAGCGCCAACAAACAGGTCTGTTTCTTAGTCTATTAATAACCTAAATTGTCTTTGTAAATCACACATAATTTCAAATTCTGAGTTAACTGTAAAACTCTTATCTATGTTTAAACATTACCACTTTGTTACTAATTTCCTTTTCTGAATCTTTCACACAATTGCATCTTGTTTCCTACTTACACTTTAAACATCTATAATATAGTCACGAGGTTCCATAATTCCATTTATTGTGTCAAGTCCTGTTACGTTTCCACTGCGTTATCCTGATATCTTTCCACTTTCCTACTTTCTTTTTGCTGGTCTGGTTTGATTATTTATTATACTTATCTTTCTTTTATTTCATTCAAATATCATCAAATCGGATTTATAAAATATTCTTTCTATTAAACATCCAACGAACTAGTATTAGCCACATAAACAAGTATATAAAACCATACAATCATATGTTAGCATCTTACAAATTGTTCCTTCTATGTAAACATATAATACACGCAGGCATCATTCATAAACACATTAAAGTATCATGCAATCATGCTTCAATGTCAACTCTATGCATCTCGTATGTTAACCAGGATGTATGATTTATATGCACAACCTATAAGATACACTGAACTTTGATTATGTCATACTTTTTATAAAATACTTTCTGAAAACTCTTTTCTTGAAAACTCTTTATAAAAACTCTTTTCTGAAAATTTGTTTGAAATTTTCTTTATAAAACTTGTCTTTTGAAAACATGCTTTAATACTCTGGTTTCTGGAAACTGTTTCTGAAATCTGTTTTCTGAAAACTGTTTACTAAAGACTGATTTTCTGAAAACTGTTTACTAAAAACTGATTTTCTGAAAACTAATTACTGGAAATCTGAAAATCTTATACTGAAAATCTGAAAACTAAAAACTGCTCTACATCCAGGACCACAACTCAACTGGATGTACTATATGCCCAGGACCACAACTCAACTGGGCATCTCTGAGGCTGGTGGTGCCCTACGTCCAGGACAACAGCTCAACTGGCAACGTAGAGCCCTACACCCAGGACAACAACTCAACTGGGTGTAGTCACGTCCAGGACAACAGCTCAACTGCAACGTAACCACCACTAGAACTGGGGGAGCGGATCAATGCTACCACCCAAGCTCTGAAACCAGGATTTCGGGGAACTGTCAACCCTAGTCCTGCTCGAGGATCTAAGAGGGTCACCTGTATCTCAAGCTCTGAAACCAGGATTTCGGGGATCTGTCAACCACATGTGCACATGTCTCTGAATCCGTCAATTCCACTGTATCTCAAGTTACATACTGGGGTGAGGTTTTACCTCATTCCCCGAAAACATAAAACCATAATATGTATCTCAAACTGTGAAAACTTTTCTAAAAAGAATCACTTTCAAAAGCATCTGAAACTTTTCTAAAAGAAAACGTCTGAATTTCCAAAAAAACTTCTTAGCTTCAACTCATCTTCTAAAAATCATAACATATGAATATGCATATGCATTTCTTATACTATCATACATGTACATGCATTCATTCATGCATATTTATGATACATTGAAATTATTCATATACATGCACACTTTATGCATACACAAAGCTTATCTCTATATAGTCATATTTACACATACTACATATATATATATCAGCATGCTTATACTTCATCACTGTCACATTCTGAAACATTTTATCCTTATAGTACGTATATTTCACATTCACATACATATAAACATAACATGCTTTCCATAAGCACTTTTATCTACGCTAGCACATTCATATTTTTCCATGTTACGCAGATTCATGACTTATTTCATCAGACACTCATATTTACATATATACGTATATACTCAAATCTGCATATATCTTCTTGCATACTTATAGCTTAAAGACATATGTGTTCTATTCTTTACAAGCATTTTCAGTTTTATAATCACAAGCAAACATAAGGCATTATCCATTATAATAAAAACAAAGTTCGTGATTCTTTCTTCCATTACCAATTCGGTCATAACTAAAGCTTAGAAATTACTTTTAAATCTGGAGAATTCTTTACAATTAGGACTTATTTCAAGTTATGATAGCACTAAATACAGTTTTATACACTTTATACATATTACCCATGATTGTTATTATCATTAAAATTCTCAAAATCAAAGTTCCCTACCATCATCCATTCGGCCATGACCCTTAACGTACCAAACTTAAAATTTCAAGCTATCAAATGTATTAACTCTGTAATACATCTACCAAACAAACGAACACTCAATCTCGTGGTTAAATTGTCAAAACAAATAGGATAACACTAATTTCCCCATTTTTCTCTTTTTGGCCATAGCTTACCGCCTATTTTCACCAAAAGACAAAATCAATCCCCTACTTATCTAACAGATTTAGGCCAAGGTATGACTTTAGGGCCTCTCAAGGTTTCATCACCACATTACTAAGCCTACACCAAGTAATAAACACTCGACCATATCTACCTAATCAAGCTTTGAATAGTGATCAAACCCAACCCCCATCCTAACCTTATGTTTATATCAAGTCATAACACAAAATATACTTAACCAACAATTTCCTCTAATTCGACCATAGAGTAAACCACACATACCTTGCATATTAAATAAAATCATTAGAACTAGATTTAAACACCGAAGGTATACTTCTTTTTACCAAAATTAACTCAAAATTTCCAATTTATTCATTTAGAAAATCTATATTCTAATTTCCGCAAATCCCCAAATTCTAGATGTCGTTTATTCTTTTCCTTTCTATCAATTTCTTTCTTTTAATTTCAGCAGATTTCTTCATTTTCATGCTAGATTACCTATTTTAATCACTTTATTCATGATTCTGATTCATTCCTTTACCCAATACGAATTTAATTTCAAACCCAAATTATTAAAATCAAGGAATTCATAACATAGTGTACTTACATTTCCCTTTTCTCGATTCCTTTCCTTCCTTCCCTCTCTCTCCTTCTCGGCCTTCTTCCTCTTTCGGCATTTCTCAGTTTTCTTATTTCTCTCGGTCTGCCCTCTTCTTCTCTCTTTGCTTCCCTTCTTTCTCCCTTTCTCTCCTACTCTCTTTCTCGGCCTTCATCTTTTCATTTCGTCCTGGCTTTCTTTCTTTCGGCCTACTGTGTGCTTCTTTTCTTGATTCGGTCTAAGAGTGCATGTGTGTGTGACTTGCGTGAGTGGGTGTGTGTTCCTCTGTGCCCCACGTGTTGTATGTGTATTATATATATATACCTATATGCTCTTGAAGTTTCTAGATTATATTTATTCTTTGTGTGTTATATATGCCTCACGTGTGAGAGAGTGTAGAATCATCTAGGATTTATTTAATATTTGTAAGACAAATTTCAAATTAATCCCTCTAGTTTAATTATTTTTTTCTTTTAATTAATTTATTGAAAAAATCCTCATTTATCAAAAAAAAAATAAAAATCAACCCTGCGTTCGGACTCGACCCCACTCGCGAATAAAATTCACATTAATATTCTAAAATAATTCGGGATGTTACTAATCACTACATACAGATTGAACCTCCACGAGTATCTCATAATTAGAGCTGGGTCATAATATCTGTTATACCCCTCTAATTATTTGTGCCATAAGTACCACTGATTCTCTAACTATTATGAATATTAATATTCTATCCGTAATAGAATGACTTGAGCACTCTAACAGTTCAAGTATCAAATCAACCCTTAAGAAAAATACTCATCTACTTCTCGCAAGAAGGAGTGGATTCCATATCTATGTAAAAAGTCCCCAGCTACACACCAAACCATGTCCCCAAAATACGTAGATATTGGTCAGAATTGCTTCACAAACCTCACATTTTTAAATCAAATGACATAGCTGTAGGAAACGATTTTCTTACGCAGCGAAAACACGTTAGGCACCCGGATCGGAATCGAAAAAAATTTCTGCCCTTCTTACCAAGTTGCCGAGGGATACCAGTACCACCACTGAAATTTTGCTTTTGTTTTAGATAAAATTCTAGCCCCAAAACTGCCCTGAAATAGTCCCCAAACATCCTCGAACAGCGGCACAAAAACTGGATTGTTTTAGACCCGAAATGCACTCAATTCACTGCCTAGTTCAACCCTTTAATGATTCAGTTTCATCTATATTTCAGGTCTGATGTTTCACCAAAAACAGTCCCAACACAGCCCCAAAATGTCCCTTAAAGTTCTCTAAAAAATCTGGATCAAAAGGAATTCAAACCGAGTCTCGTTACACAACTTTTGTGTGCGGCAGTGAGCAAAAATAAACATCACTACCGTGAGACTAAAAAAGAAGAATATGAGTTTTGGTTCAACACCACAAAGTCTTCCTAGTTATATCTCATTACCAATGGAAACTAGTGTGGGCTAGACTCACAAAATTAATCTCTAAACTTAGAAATTGTTGTGCTTTTAGAAATTGTTGTAATTTTAGCGGGGTAATTTTAGAAATTGTTGTAATTTTAGTGGGGTAATTTTAGAAATTGTTGTAATAAATTTGATTTATTAATTGGACCTGCGTGTCCAGCTTTATCACCTCCATATTCTTTGTATTCTCTTCTCACATATTCCCCTCAATGCAAATGAGGTTTCTTTAGAAGTGTAGTGTAACGGGTAGAAGTAAATACATGTGCCAGCGGGAGAGAGAAAGTGATAGATTTGATCTAGGATCAATGTGTAAAGTATCCATCCGCATATCATTATTATTTTTATTATACGCGCTTTATTATATGTTTAGAATGCATGATTAAGGGTGTATGATGATGAGACCTTAACAAGGATAATAAATTGGTTGCCAATTTGCACTCGAAAAACCCTCGCAAAATATTAAGCGTCTTTCCTTTCATTGAGTGATTCTCACTCAAGATTCGAGACTGGCATTGGCTTGTTGGCCAAAGTCAATGCCTTTGTCCGTCAAGGATGTGTTTGAATCACGAGGGCTTTGTTCTATATTGGTGTATTGTCCAAGTTGTGGTTTGTTGGCCAAAGTCAAGACCACTTCTTGTCCATCGACATTGATTACGAAGCTTTCCATGGTCAATGGGTCGCGCATGACTGGGATCACTAAGTTTGTTGTTCCAAAGCCAAGGCTTAGTTGATTCAGAGGAAAAAGTTAGGTAATACATTTGATGTATTGGCATATATAAGATAAATGTTTCGGACTTGGATGTCCCCCTACCATATCTAGGAATTGGATTGGATCCAATCGATCTTAGAGATCTACCTAGTTAATTATCATACAATTTGTTGGCCAAAGTCAAGATTGTGTGATATTTAACGGGATCCTAGCCCACTAGGAAACACGGTTTCCCGAGTACTCGACAGAGGGTTAGAGGCTCGCCGAAAAATAGTGGGAGGCAAGAATTGAATTTGCAATACTCGTTTAATTACTTGCCATACGCGCTCGAACAAATATCATTCGTCGTTATAAATTAAATGTTAGTTGGACTAATATTAAAATGTTGTTTTAATTAATAGTTGGACTATATTCAAACAATTAAAATATAGTTGATTATATAGTTGGACTATAGTAATCATTATATATAATATTACCTAAATCGTTGATTAAATAGTTGGACTATTAAAATCAAAATGATATTGAAAGATTGACATTTAATACATAATCCTAGGGAAAATGTATTTAAATGGTTTAATTTTCAAATTGGGAATAAATTTCAGGATGGTCCTGAAAAAACTAATAAGTTACTTTATTTGATAAAATAACATATTAGGCCTAAGCTATGAGTTAAGCAAATAGTAGAGCATAATCTTTGGAAGATTAATGTGATGATAACTTTAGTGCTTAATCTATTAAGCTTGTCGCAGTAGACACCTTAATTTCTGAATCAGAACTAAGGATTGGATCCTTAAAGTATGATGTAGAAATTGAAGGATCTTCATAAATCTACTCTTAGATTTTAGAAGCTTAGAAATTGCAATAATAAACTCTGGAGAGTTAATGACTATTCTCAAGGAGATAAAAGTCAAAGTTTGCAATAAGGCAAGTAGCGCAAGGCACACCTTACTTCGATATTCTAGAAACCCGAGGCTTGGCCAAAAGCTTCTGGAATGTTGAAAAAGGCAAAGGCAAAATCATTATAGTCTTCTGGGAAGATAAAGGACATATCCCAAAATGTTTGCCTAAATGTAGCAAACAGGATCGCGGAAGTGTGACTGCCATTTGGACAAAGCAGACATGAAGGAATTGAAGACGAGCAAGGCTCTGACTTCAAATATGTTTGTCATAATTATGTTCATTACTAGTATTGAAATTGGATTTTAAATACTTAGTGTGGTACATAAATATATATTGATGTTTAGAATCTGTTTTGAACAGGATACTGACTTCAATCGAGATTAATCTGCGATTTGGAAACGGGACGAAAGTCGCTGTTTTAACCGTAGATACCTCAGTTAGGAATCTGTTATAATGTAACTAGTTTGACTAGAAACATTATCTTTATATCAGTGTTTAACCCGCTACGGGTGAACCTTTATATTCTAGAACACTAAAGTGTTCATTATATAAAGATGATATTGAGATAAACACATTAGATGTGAATAACAGAATTTATATTTTGAATATAAATAAATCTCAAATGTATCACATGACAAACAAATAGCTCAAACTGATTTGATCAGAAGAAATTAATTGTGGCATTGTTGTCTGGGACACAATTAAACAAGAATCGTATATCCACACTGTCGAAGAGTGGGTACTCGGACTAATTTGATTCCATTCAAATAAAGTCTACGAATCTAGTTTATTGGGCAAAGTGCCTATAACACATTTACTTGGTAAAAGTGTTAATGCCACCAATCTGTTAGCCCTAGTTCATAGTGAGGCAAGTGGGCCCATGTCTACCTAGGCTAGGGGTGGATATGTATCTTTCATGACCTTTACGGATGTGACATCGCGTTATGGTTATGTGTTTCTTTGAAACACAAATCAGAAATTTTTACAGTTTTCGACACGAAATAGACAAACAGATCGGCTAAAGTATTAGACCGTCACGGTAAGACCGTAATGGAAAATACTTAAGCAATAAGTTTCTAATATGCTTGAAAGAGTAAAGTATTATTTCAATGAGGACTCCTCCCGGAACACGTCAGTTTGACGGTGTGTCTGAACTGAGATAAACCGAATTATGTTAGACATGATAAGGCTAATCATAAGTCGCTCTGAGCTACCATTTCCTTCAAAGGATAAGCTTTAACAGTGCAAAACTTATTTAGAATAAGGTTCCATAAAAATCTGTTTGACAGATATCATATTAGAAATGAACAGGAAAGAAACTGGGTTTCTCATTCCTGAAAATTTCGGTATGCTAGGCATATGTTTGGATGATACCAAACTAAAACCCAAATTGGATAAGTGCCAAATGTAGGTTATCCTAGGGATACCAAAGTATTGTACTTATACATCTCACTAGAGAACAATGTAATTGTTGCTCACCATGCGGTTTTCCTAAGAGGAATACCGATATGCAGTGGTAAGTGGAGGATAGTAAAACTCGATGAAAATCGAAGTAATACTATTCCAGGCATCGAATCTTAATGGAACATAAATAGTTCATCAAGGATGAAACTATTCCAATAATCTTCGAATACACAATAACCATGTAAGTTGAAGAGAGTCAGAAAACAACCTGGGGTATGGGTTTCTGATCTCACCTCGTAAAGATGTCAATCTTTTGAGGAATACCAACTGACTACGTATAAGGTAGTGATACAAGGTATCGAATCCCTATTATGGCAAAATGCCATGAGTCCGAAATGGATTCCATGTATATCAACTATGTTTGGATACTAGTTGATGTAGCGCAAGGCATTATGCCTATTGGTACTTTATAAGTCTTCTAGGAAGACATACATGGATGGCAATACACCAACGTATAAAGCTAGGCTTTTAGCGGAAAGGTATCGTTATCAACATTATGTTGATTACGGTTCAACCTTTTACCTGTTGCCATGGTAAATCCATTTGGATAATGCTTGCTAATGCTGTATGTTTCATTAGTGAAATATGTCAGCTGAATGGCAAAATCGCTTTCCTGAAAAGGAAACCTTTTGGAGGATGTTTACAACATCCTGTCGGTTTTGTCGTACCAAAACTAGCAAACAAGGTTTGCAGGTTATTCGATCCATGTTTGGATTGAAGCAAGCAATAGGTTCTTAGAATTACCGTTTTGATGTAATCATAATGGTGTATGATTTAATTCAAAACGGAATGATTCTTGTGTATATAAGGAGGTTAGTGGGAGCGCACTGACAATAAATGTCCTATAAATAATGATGACATGTCATTTCTTGGAAATGATATTCCCAAATAACAATCGGTGAAAGCTTGACTTTCGAGAAAACTCTCCGAGAAATCGTACATTGAAAAATATACGCGACCTGGTGTCTCATACGCTTTGAGCATATGATTCACAAACGGGCCAATCCAAGTGATAGTCACTGGATTGATGTTAAGAACATCCTTTAGAATCTTAGAGATCTAAGGATGCTATCTTAAACAAAGGAGAATGGGAACTTGAAGTGACTGGGATCACTACTGCAAGTTTCCTAAACCGATAAAACGACTATAAGTCGCAAACAGTACTATACAGTTTGAATAACGGAACAGTGAGCTGGAGATCTTCCAAGCCAGATACTGTTACCGAATAAACAACAAATGCGGGTAATTGCTGCAGCTGAGGCAGCAATAGTAGCCATTTGGGTCGACAATAAATCTAATTAGATTAGATATAGTTCTGTTAGCAGCTGAGCTAGACGTCAGCACAGGCTAAAGAATTAATGGTCTCATCAACGATCCAGATACATACTTCAACTATTCATCTGATTCGTTCGGATCATACATCGTGGCGATGTGATGATCGAATAAATCGCATCAGACGATAATCATGCAAATCCGCTGACGAAAGCATTTCTCAGCAGTTTGAGCCAACCGTACATAGTTCGGGTGTCAAACACTCGAGTGACTGGCTATAGGCCAAGTGGGAGATTGTTGGATAATTATGACCCATAACGTCACTATTTGTACAGATCACGGTGTTGTTGTACAAATTAATTATGTGACAAAGGAGATTGCACTCTTATCATTTGTGATTAGATCATCTAGATATATAAATGATAGGAGGAACCTATGATTTGTTCCTAGATTGAGAATGATATGAGACAGTATCAGTCCACGAAGGATAAATCATTAAATATCTATAGTCAGAGTATTATCGAGATTGGACATCGATAAATACGTAAAAGACTAGTATTGCACTTGTGCGCGTTGTGAGGGCACAACGACATAGTTATCATATATTTGGGTATAAGATACTCATGTAAGTGTAATGGGAGGTTGTGTTTTACCGATGGTACGGGAAACAACTTCGCGCTGGATAGACCCCCTCAGAATTCCATTGGTAGTATGACTATGTGTCTATGGAAGTCCGAAATCAGGGTAGGTGTATTTGGTCTTAACCTGAGACTTGCACCGCTAATACTTGCGACAATCAATATACTTTGGTTGCGGTCGTCCAGGACTTTAACAGATTCTATGTACACCAATGCTGGGTATATTGAGAATCGTAGTGTGTTGGGTGTGATGTCAAGACGGAAGTATCACTCCAGTCATAGTGGAGATGATGGTCACGTAGGATACGGGACTGGTTCTCTTAAATGCTGCAGCTATCGGGATAAAATGATAAGGTCAGGTTTATCCGATTATAGAGACTAGTCACCAGACATCCGACATGTGTTTCGTACGGGGCAGACACAATTCCAGCCCCCGGCCTAGCACGTGATCTTCCGATACTGGACAGACATACACAATACCACGTATACTACGCCTGATATAGATCGCTTATTCCTGTAAGCATGTTTCTGGAGAATTGGGTAGGCATGGCGCTTTGCTAGAAGCCAACTTTGTCTTGTGAATCGGTGTAAACGTAGTACTAGGTACTTACGTGTTCGGATAGTCCGACGACCTGATTTACTGCCAACATATCCGGGGATCTCATGGGTCGCTTCCCGAAGATTCACCGATGACATATGACTCACACTTTAATTAATCTGGGATTAATTAGAAAAGAGAGAAAATTAATCTGGGATTAATTACAGAGATATTTTATCTGGGATAAAATATCAATTAAAGAGAGAGAACGATTAATTTGGAATTAATCGATAAAATAATATATTTGATATATTAAACGAAATTGGATTTCGACGCGGAATTAAAATTAGATTTTAATTCGGGCGAACGAGTTAATTTAGAATTAATTCGTTAGCGATGTGAATAGTGATTTCGCTAGGTGTAATCGTTTAATTACGTCGCAACGGAAAAATCATTAATTTGGAATTAGCGAACCCGAGCCCGGGATTATTTGCGAGCGCATTTGTATTTCGAATTCGAGTGCGACACGCAAGTCAAATCAAGCGTCAAATCACATGTCACTTTGAGTGATGTGACATTTGATTGATTGAAGTGAGTTGATGTGAGATGATTGAAAGCATTTAATGCTTGTCTTTTTCAAATTAAAAGTGGTAAATGGTTAATTATTTTGGAAATATAAAACCTAATACACTTTATTATTTTCTCTCTCTCTCTTCACGGTTTTGGAGGCAAAACCTTCTTCTCACTCACACGGTTTCACCTTCTGTTTTCTCTTCTGTTTTTCTGTCCAGAAATGTCGAGAAAGTGAAGGGAAATCAATGGTGTTTTTGTGGCAAAAACACCAAGTGCTAGCACACAAATGAGTCCATACAAAGGTGATAGGGAACTCACTACATGAGCAAGGAATCAACTCAAGCTTGGAGCTTTCATGGAGGACCATCAATGGCCGAATTTGAGGACAAGAAAATAGCCCACTGCCGAGCTTGGAGGAGGCAGAAAATGAAGTTTTTTGTTGTCAACCGCATCACTCAACCATTCATTGTGAGTATTCTGCACCTCCTTTGATTGTATTCACATGTTATTTTCTTGCTTGATAATGATCTTGGGAACCTTAGAGGAAACCAACAGATCCATGTTGAATCTCTTCAACACTTTATCAATGTACAATCTCTGGGAGAGTCGAAGCAGCTTTCTAGATCTATCCCGATAGATCCTTATTCCCAGAATAAAGATTGCTTCTCCTAGGTCTTTCATGGAGAATTTTAATGAAACCCAAGCTTTCACCGATTGTAGAATGAGAATGTCATTGCCAATAAGCAATACATCATCAACGTATTAGACAATGAATGTCAGTGCACTCCACTAATGATGAGCGGAAAATATATCAATATTTACCGCCCCTTTTACCTAATATTTTGTTTAGTTTCTCGGGTTTGATGAACGTTTTGATGTGTTTTAGTTTATTTTGCAGATAAAATAAAATCAGGAATTAATAGAATCAATCAGGATGAAATATGGAACAAATAAGGGCAAAAATTGGACTTGACATTTTGATTTTGGAGATTGGAAACTTGAAATGGCGTTCTAACGAAGTACGATTTCAGAAATTCCAACTTTGTGAAATTGTCTTATTTTGGACATAACGTTTTACTCTGATATCGGATTGAGATGATTCAAGTTCAAGATTAAAGAAGACTCAAAGATCTACAACTTTGAAGAACAAAATAATTTCGAATTCTGAAGATTTCATGACTGAAATTGATAAAACATCCGGAATTGTGTTATGTGTAATTATTAAAATCATTTTCAAAGCAAAAATAATAATAATAATAATAATAAAGATTGTCAAACTTCCACCAAACATGCTTGGTGGAGGATTTTGTGCCATGTTTAGTGCCATGTTTAGTGGAGCAATTGGTGGAAGCCTTTAGATTTTCCTATAAATACCAAACAATTTCATTTGTAATTCTCATGTTTTCCTTAGGTTTTTGTAAGGAATTTAAGGATTGCATCTTGTTTTTATTTATTTTCAGTATTTTAATTATGTATTTTTATTTTTAGTAATAGTAATAGTTTATTTTCTTTTATTTTATTTTATTTTATGTTTAGTAGTTAAATTCCGCTGGGGAAATGATGAAGCTTTTATTATTTTAGTTTAGATCAATCTCCCTTAATTATAATATGGAAATTATAATTTAAACTAAAGGTTATACCGCCTTAATGACTGATTTTATTTATTTGACATAATGTGACACCGCCTATATATTTGGTCTTTAGGTGACAAATGATTACCGCCTATATGGCTGGTTTATGGACAAATAATGACACCATATTTATGGTCGGTTGGACTTTATTGAAAATCTGACTTAATCAGGATACCACCTATATGGTCGGTTGGTATATCACTGATAATTTATATATTATAATAAGGGAGATTTCTAAATTAGAAATTAGTAAATGTGGATCCCCTAACCCCAGTATTTTATTTTTATTCTAGGGAAGTGATGAAACACAATATTAACATGCTTAATAATTGATTTAATTATATATTGGGTAATTCTTTAGTTTGTCAAGTGCTTTAGCGTGAGCAGTGTATTGTGGTTTTTGGCTGCCGAGTGAAGGTTTTTATTTTTTTGTGTTAGCCGTGAGTGAGTGAGAAACCTTAGGGTTGATTTAGTGTGTGTTTTATAGTTGTCAATCAGGGTTTGCATGGATAGGGATTTGTAATATCTAATTAGTGTCACAAAAGGAAAATATATATTTGATTGGGGGACAAATTTTGGTAAATTAGTAAGGTTGAATATTTGATTGGTTTAGATTAGGAATACAATATATTTAATTTGTTATGATTGATTTTAATTAGGCATTTAATTTGTTAATTAGGTGAGTAAATATTTTAAATTGGTGAGTGATTTATTTTAATTTTGGTATTAGATTTTAATTAAATATTTGTTTAATTTAATTTAGATTTAATTTGTTTTAATTTAATTTAAATTGGAATTTAATTTGTGTTGGATTTTAATTTGTGTTGGATTTTAATTTAATTTTAAATTAGTTAACTTTAATTTAATTTAATTTAATTTGTGACATGTATTTTAAAGGTTTTAATTATTTTGGATTGGGCTTGGGTGAGATGGGCTTGGATGTGGGGTTTTGGGCCAAGGTTAAGTGTTTGCGGGTTTTTTTAGGCTAAAGGTGCTTTAAAACGGAGGTCCACCAGCGAGCCTGAAGCTAAACAAACGAGTCAAATTCGACAAAGTACTGATTTCCATCTTTTCCCTTCCGAATGAGACTCATCAACGGGATTTATATGCAAAAATGCAGTGCCTACACCAAGACAATTAGGGCCCTTAAATTTACGGCCAAGCCTCCATAATTAGGGAAAACTTGATCCAATCAAATTTCATGAAATTGATCATACACAACTTCAATTCAACCTCATTCAAGCATACTTAATCAAACACTTCAACCAAATCATGCTCAAATTGATTTTGCCCAATTTTAAACCCTAAAAATTTCATGCTTGATATAAGCTCAAGATACCATTGTTAGTTTCTAATTAGGTCCCAAGAATCATCAAATCAAGCAAAAAAACGCATGAATATACAAATGAGAATGGCGGAAACATACTCATAATGAACGGATCTTGCGACGCGATGAACACGAGCCTTCAAGCTCCCTCAAAAGTCACGGCAGTAGCTTCATTGGGCAGTGGATTGCTCGGTTTTGACTGTTTTGGTTCCTACAAGAATCGGCCATGGGAGACTCCATTGAAGCTCCAAGCTTTATGATTCCAAGCTCACGAAATCATTTCCCTATCACCTTAGGAAGACTCAAGGTGTGCTAGCACTTTGATTTTGCAACAAAAATCAACTCTTGATTCTCTTCTTCATTCGGTCAAACCAGAAATGGAGAAGAAAGAAAACGGCTCAAAGCCGAGTGAGAGAATAGAGGGAAAAGAGGAGAAGACCGAAAGTGGTAAGAGAGAGAGAAAAGAAAATGTAATTGGTTTATATATTTTCCAAAATTAATAAACCATTTACCTTTTTAATTTCAAAAAGTCAAAGGCAAAAGCAATTAATGCTTTTCACTTTCACATCAATCAATCAATCAATCAATCAAATTTTCACATCACTCAAAGTGACATGTGATTTGACGCTTGATGTAACTAATGATTTGACGCTTGATTTGACTTGCGTGCCACACTCGAATTCAAAATGCGAATGCGCTCGCAAACAATCCCGGGCTCGGGTTCGCTAATTCCGAATTAACGAATTTTCCGTTGCGACGTAATTAAACGATTACGCCTAGCGAAATCACTATTCACGTCGCTAATGAATTAATTCTAAATTAACTCGTTCGCCCGAATTAAAATCTAATTTCAATTCTGCGTCAAAATCTGATTTCAAATAATATATCGAATATATTATTTTATCGATTAATTCCAAATTAATCGTTCTCTCTCTTTAATTAATATTTTATCCCAGATAAAATATCTCCGTAATTAATCCCAGATTAATGTTCTCTCTCATTAAATTAATCCCAGATTAATTAAAGTGCGAGTCATACGTCATCGGTGACTATCCGAACACGTAAGTACCTAGTACTACGTTTGTACCGATTTACAAGACAAGGTTGGCTTCTAGCAAAGCGCCATGCCTACCCAAATCTCCAGAAATATCCTTACAGGAATAAAGGATCTATATCAAGCGTAGTATACCGTAGTATTGTGTATGTCGATCCAGTATCAGATGTTCACATGCTAGGCCTGGGGCTGGAATTGTGTCTACCCCGTACGAAGCACATATCGGATGTCTTGTAACTAGTCTCTATAATCGGATAAACATGACCTAGTCATAATATCCCGATAGCTCGAGCATTTAAGAGAACAAGTTCCGTATCCTATGTGACCATCATCTCCATATGACTGGAGTGATACTTCCGTCTTAACATCACACCTAATACACTACGATTCTCAATATACCCAGCATTGGCGTACACAAAACCTGTTAAAGTCCTGGACGACCGCAACCAAAGCATATTGTGTTGGGGTTGGTGCTCAGAGCGCCAATTCTCGGTAGTATTTATTTTGAATACTTATGTAAAACATTATTATTATGTATAATATATATGCTAAGTTCATCTTAGAAATGATTTAGAATCATTCAAAATTGATTTGATCAATTTCGGACTAAAATGGACAAAATACCAAGAGTAAGGGCAATTCGGTAAATTCACTTAAATATGATTTATTGAATTTTATTTCATAATTTGATTATTGGATAATTAAATAAATATGTTTATTTAATTAATCCGAGAAAAATTTTTGAAATCGGAAAATTTGATTTTCCACCGCTTCCGCTGCATTACCGGATTTAGCCCCTAAAACCCCTACAAAATGTTATCAGAGCGAGTCTGATTCTAGGCCCCCTAAAATGATTAGCCTTAATTAAATCAATGTTTAATCATGTTTTCTTGACTTTATACATGCTTATTATAATCTAATTTGGTTAGATTTATGGTGTATGACACTTAGCGGAAAATCCCTAATTAATAAGGTTTTAATGTAATTATGTAATTGATGCATGTTATATGGTCCGTCTTGTCAATACAATTTATGAATACTTCTCTGTGACTACATCTGAGACCGTGCCTCTGCTGTGAGGGTGTAGCCGATAGAGATTTATTTATACCGGATGTATATCAGATACTAGATAAATTCAAGTGAAAGCGGATTCTGAACGTGCCCTAGCTGTCAGGATTACGTAAGTAACTTGAGTTTATCATTGACGAGTTTAACCTTGGTACGTCTCCTTGTAGGCCTGCCTTCACAGCGACAACGAGAAACGACCAGGACCGGAAACCCAGGAGTCATCAGTGAATGATTGACAAATGAGTTGTCTACCTGATGAATATACGTAGGCGAGACCGTGCCTCTGCTGTGAGCTGAAATATATTCACGGGATCCAATTTTCACTATTTGTATTTAATTTAATTATTAAATCTTTGTATTCTGTTTGGGGATTACAGTATTGCATAATTTAGTGGGAGAGGCATTTTTAGATTAAAATCCATGATCTAGTTTATGCTTTTGATATTATATGAAACTACTTAATTTCTGCTAACCGTTTTTAGTGATCTATATGATAGATTTGCGATGGCGGCACCATCCACAAATCAGTTTGCGCGTATGCTTGATGCGAACAAACATAAAGGCGCTGAGAACTTCGCTGACTGGGAATTGGATTTGAGGATTGTCCTCGATTCCGAAAAGCTGGGATATGTTCTTGAGGGTCCGTTGCCCCTTGCTGTGGGTGCGGATGCTACGGAGGAGGAACGCAAAGTTTATGAAACTTGGAAGGATGATGATTTAAGGGTTAAATCATACATCCTTAGTTTACTATCTCATACATCCTTAGTTTACTATCTCCGAAACTCAAGAAACAATACTATGGTATGCTAGATTCGTATAGTATGATGACGCGATTGAGACAATCGTTTGAGAACCAAGAACAAGTGATTGTTCACAAAGTCGCAATGGAACTGTTCCATGCGCGTTTGGATTAGGGGCAAGATGTAAGCCCACATGTTCTTCAGATGATCGATTTGATCGATCAATTAAGGCAACATAATCTCATCTTGAATGACATTCTCGGTAGGAGTGTCATTCTTGGTTCACTTCCAGCTTCATATCGCCAGTTCGTGATGTACTTCAACATGAATGAGACTGTCTGTACCTACCAAGAGCTACATAGGATGTTGCTCACGGCGGAAGTTGACCTCAAAGGAAGGGAGTACCGACTCGCCCTCCGAGACCTACTTCTCTCTCTGCTTCTTCCCAGACATGATCAAAGGGAAAAAAGAAGAAAGGGAAGAAGAAGAAGGGTTTCGGTCCTCAACAGCAGGCAAAGATAGCAAAGCCCAAGAGGGCTTCTGAAGACAAATGCCACCACTGCGGTAAAGTCGGGCATTGGAAAAGGAACTGTCCTGATTACATCGCCCAGCTGAGGAGAGATAGAGCATCTACATCAGGTACATTTATTTTTCCAGTTATTGATTTATCTTTGGCTTGTGAAGCCGTTACATCCAACTGGATTTTAGATTCTGCTTGTCCCATTCACATTTGCAATTCGTTGCAGGTGCTGAAGAAAAGTAGGAGGCTGAAGCCCGGAGAGATGCAGTTGCGATTCGGGAGTGGAGACTCTTTGGATGCAGTTGCAGTGGGAGTATGCGAGATCTCATTGCCGAATGGGACACTTTTGTTAAATGAATGTTATTTTGTACCAGGGTGTGTAGCTAATATTATATCACTTTTTGTATTGGATACAGAAGGCTTTTGTATTAATATTAAGAACAGTTCTTTATATTTATATGATAGAAATAATATTCAGATCTTAGTTGTCCAAACCAGCATGGTCATTATACATTGCAAACTTCAAAAGATATATTTAATACTGGAGTTAATAAACGTAGTTTACCTGTAATTTATAATACTGAACTTTGGCATATGAGGCTTGGTCACATTGGCGTTAAACGCCTTACCCAATTGGTTAGGAATGGTTTGATACCAGATCTTACCATTGAATCATATCCAACTTGTGAATCCTGTATTCAGGGTAAGATGACCAAAGCCCCATTTTTTGGTGTTGGACACCGCGCCACTAACTTACTGGAACTCGTACATTCTGATGTATGTGGTCCACTAAGTCAGACTGCTCACAGTGGTTATTCGTACTTTGTTACCTTTACCGATGATCTGTCACGGTACAGTTATGTCTATTTGATGCGACATAAATCGGAAACCTTTGAAAAGTTCAAAGAGTTCCGAAATGAAGTAGAAAAAAAAACTGGACAATATATTAAATGCCTTCGATCTGATCGAGGCGGCGAATATATGAGTGGTGAGTTAATGGATTATATGAAGGAGAATGGGATTCTCGCTCAATATACTTCTCCAGGTACTCCACAGCACAATGGAGTGTCTGAGAGGAGAAATCGGACTTTATTGGATATGGTCCGATCAATGTTGAGTTTCACATATTTGCCCTATTATTTATGGGGCTACTCTCTTTTAACAGCTGTACATCTTTTGAACAAGATTCCTTCAAAAGCTGTTCCTACGACTCCGTATCAGATATGGTTCGGTAGGAGACCAAATCTTAATTATATTAAGGTTTGGGGTTGTCCTGCCTATGTCAGGGTGACTCAGCAAGATAAGCTTTCGCCTCGAGGGCTAAAGTTTAGGTTTGTCGGATATCTTTCGAATACGAGGGGATATCTGTTATATGATATCGAGCATCGAAATGTGTTCGTAGCTCGCTTCGCAAAATTTCTAGAAGTAGAATTTTTGTCAGAAGGTGGTAATCATAGACAGGTTGAGCTTGATGAAGTCCAACCTGAAAACAACGAACCAACGGAGGAACTTGAAGTTCAAGTAGATGAAGGACCTTCAACACACACACTCCGTAGGTCGGAAAGGGTATCTAGACCTCCTGAACACTTGTATTTGATACAAGAAAAGAGTCTGGATGTTCTCTTAGTTGAAGAGACAGATCCTTTAACCTATAGAGAATCGATGTTGGACATTGACTCCGTGAAATGGCAAAGTGCCATGAAATCCGAGATAGACTCAATGCATGAGAATCAAGTTTGGGACTTGGTTCCGTTTCCCGAAGGAATTGTTCCTATCGGTTGTAAATGGGTTTACAAAAGGAAGCGCGGGCCTGACGGTACGGTTGAAACTTACAAGGCCCGACTGGTAGCAAAAGGTTACACGCAGCGACCTGGCATCGACTACGATGAAACTTTTTCACCGGTAGCAATGCTTAAGTCTATTCGGATTTTGCTTTCTATAGCTGCGTATCATGACTATGAGATTTGGCAAATGGATGTCAAAACGGCTTTTCTAAATGGATTTCTTGATGAAGAAATCTATAAGGAACAGCCGGAAGGTTTTGCGTCCAGCGAAAATCCGGGCATGGTATGTAAGCTTAAGAAGTCCATTTATGGACTTAAACAAGCTTCACGAAGTTGGAATCTTCGATTCGACGAGATTATTAGATCGTCTGGTTTTCTCAAGATTCAGAAGAATCATGTGTGTATGAGAAGGCCAGTGGAGCATGGTAGTATTTTTAGTCTTATATGTTGATGACATCCTAATCATTGGGAATGATTTAGGTATGTTATAAAGCGTCAAAGCGTACCTCTGTAAGAATTTCTCCATGAAGGACTTGGGAGAATCTTCCTATGTTTTAGGGATAAAACTCTATAGAGATTGACAAAGGAGGCTGATTGGGTTATCCCAATCAACGTACATAGATAAGATCTTAGAACGGTATAATTTTGGTAACTGTAAGACAGCAAACATACCGTTCAGACATGAGATTCATCTCTCTAAGAAGATGAGTCCACAAACAGAAGATGAGAATGTTAGAATGTCTAACCAACCTTATGCTTCGTGTTTGGGTAGCATAATGTATGCCATGTTATGTAAGAGGTCTGATATCAGTTTCGCTGTTAGCGTAACTAGTAGATATCAGTCCAATCCAGGAAATGACCATTGGATGGCCATTAAACATATCCTTAAGTATCTTAAAGGTACTAAGGATAAGTTAATAATTTATGGAGGAAACGAACTGCAAGTTAACGGGTATACGGATTCTGATTTCCAATCGGATCCCATGATAGAAAGTCTACATCTAGATTCGTATTTACCCTTAACGGAGGTGCAGTTTGTTGGAAGAGTTCCAAACAGGATCGACAGCAGATTCCATCACTGAGGCGGAATATATTACAGCTTCTGAAGCTGCAAAAGAGGCTGTGTGGATAAAGAACTTTATCACAGAATTGGGAGTTGTCCCAAGTATCGAGAATGCGATTCCGTTATATTGTGATAATACTAGAGCCATTGCGCAAGCAAAGGAACCGAGGGCGCATCAGAAGTCGAAGCATGTGGAACGCAAGTACCACATCATTCGAGAGATTGTGTCGCGAGGGGATATTGTCGTGTGCAAGGTACCGAGTGAAGATAATGTAGCAGACCCGCTGAAGAAGGCCATACCTCCAAAGTTGTTTGATAAACACGTGGAGTTGATGGGTATTAGATACAATCGTTATTGGCACTAGAGCAAGTGGGAGATTTTGTTGGGGTTGGTGCTCAGAGCGCCAATTCCCGGTTGTATTTATTTTGAATACTTCTGTAAAACATTATTATTATGAATAATATATGCAGTTTCTATAATATAATGTATATTTTAATATGGTAAAGACGTAATGACCTTAGAATGATTAGTCATGGTACTGTTGCAAAAGCGTCACAACTGACATTAAGTAGTATCATGACGTTGTCATTCTCAGACAGATCCTGGTCAAGGTTTACACTACTTAGTCAGTATAGTAAACCCGTTGAGACCGGTACATGTCGTATACAGGAATATATGATTCCAATGGTTTCTCAATAAACCATTAGTCTTGGAGACTAATATACACGTGTGGGTGTTTATAGCGGATAAACACTGAACGACTCACCAAAGATTCTTAATGGATGGTGCACGAACGTCAATAAGAATCTTCTCGGGTTGAGTAGTACTTGTGATTCTTAGACTTGAGATGCCATTGTGGGCACATGAGACATCTTCTACACTTAGATGGCAGTCACGTCACCGATCTATTTAGATCAGACCTCCGCCTGTTCGTTGGGTGTAGATAGATCCTCAGGGTGTCCTATGTGTATCAAGATAGGATCCGTCAGTTCTGTGTACCAGAGCATAGGTAGTCCATATGATTAGCAATCAGATAAAACCATGGGCCCGTGGTAAAGTTTAGAACCTAGTTCTAAACATTCTTTTTGAGATTACTAATAGAATAGTAGATTGGATAATCCCGATAGAGATTTGACGTTTACATCTATATCTCTGGGATTTATCCGGATACCTGTGACGGAGGAATTATACATTTTCCATGACCTCGACTGTATGATTCAGCGAGATTATCCGTGATCGTCATAATTTACGGGTGGATAAATTATTGACACGAAATTGGATTTTGTGACGGATATACCTGAATCTAGAGAGTCTCAATAATGAAATATACTCGTAGAGCACTAGAGCAACATTTATAAACAATATTGATTATTTATAAAGTCGTTTAAAGGTTAAACGCAAAATACATGCTAAAGGGACTTGATAGTCATTTGCTAAATTATTGTGTATTTACATTTAATACTTGATTAATTTGAATACACATTAATTAATAGTCAATTGAGATATTTGACTAATGTCCTAAATGAATATATATATATTTGATATTTAATGTAAATATTATATATATATTAATATATTTGTATTTAATTAATTAATTAATTGTTAAATGATTAAATTAATTAAAATATAAATATCTTAACATTTGGATATTTGGTTTAAATGATTTAGTTGCCTTTGTTGACTTAATTAAAATATCTATAAAGTGTTATTATATATTTAAATCAAGTTGACCAAATTTATTTGAAATGAAAATGAAATTAATATTCTTGTATTTGTCTTTGACAAATTCGGCCAAGGCATATTGTGTAACAAGTATATATTGTTTTCATTTCATTTCACTTTGCTAACCTAATACACTTATACAAAAACTCCATTAAAAGAAACAAGAGAAGCTAGAGAAGAAGAAAAGGAAAAACAAAGAAAAAGCTTGGATTAAGTAAGTTTTCTCAACTTACCATTAGAAAGAAAAATGTTCCTTAGGATCTAGGCTACATCTTGTGATGTTCTTAAGTTATTCTTTTCTTTATTCTTTGTGTTTTTGGTGAATGGAACTTTGATGAAAGTGTTGAGCATGTATGATGATGGAAACTTATGACTAGTGTAGTTATAAGTATTCTTTTATGGTTTTGGAAACTTTGTTGCTAATCTAGAGTTGTTGACCCACTATTAAATGACCTAGATTTGATCTTAAGTTGTTTCATTGTGTTGAGACTTTAATTGGATGGAAGAATGATGATTGAAGTAATTGATTTAACTAATTTGGTCTAATTTGAAGAAATTGAAAAATTATGGTTTAAGACCTTGTCCAAATTTGGGGCTTTTCATTTATGTTGTGTATAAGGATGTGTATATGATGCATATAAAGTTTCATGTTGATTGGATTACATCTTGATGTGTTTTGAAGCATGAAATCACAAAGTGCACCATTTGGCACCCTAATGGTGCATTCGGCCAAATGAGAGAAATTTGGGGATTTTGTTGCTTTTGGTGTTTTGATGTTTTGAACATGCTAAGTTCATCTTAGAAATGATTTAGAATCATTCAAAATTGATTTGATCAATTTCGGACTAAAATGGACAAAATACCAAATGTAAGGGCAATTCGGTAAATTCACTTAAATATGATTTATTGAATTTTATTTCATAATTTGATTATTGGATAATTAAATAAATATGTTTATTTAATTAATCCGAGAAAAAGTTTTGAAATCGGAAAATTTGATTTTCCACCGCTTCCGCTGCGTTACCGGATTTAGCCCCTAAAACCCCTACATATTGATTGTCGCAAGTATTAGCGGTGCAAGTCTCAGGTTAAGACCAAATATACCTACCTGATTGCAGACTCCCATAGACATGTTGGACAAAATGACCCATAGCGTCACTATTTGCACAGATCATTGTGTTGTTGTAGCAAATTAACTATGTAACAAGGAAATTGCACTCTCATCATTTGTGATTAGATCACCTTAGATATATAAATGAAGAGAGGTCCCTATGATTAGTTCCTGGATTGAGATGATATGAGACAGTATCAGTCCACGAAGGATTAATCATTAAATATCCCTAGCCGTAGTATTATCGAGACTGGACATCGATAATGCGGAATAGGCTAGTATTGCACTTGTGCGCGTTGTGAGGGCACAACGACATAGTTCTCATATATATAAGTATTGGATACTTGTGCAAGTGCGATAGGAGGTCGTGTTTCACCGATGGTACGGGAAACAGCTTCGCTCTGGATAGACCCTTCGGAATCCCATTGGTATTATGACTAGGTGTCTATGGGAGGCCGAAATCAAGGTAGGTGTGTATAGTCTTAACCTGAGACTTACATCACTAATACTTACGACAATCGATAAACTTTGGTTTTGGTGGTGGGGGATCTTAACTGGTTCTGTGTTCACCTCTTCTGGGTTTATCAGGAATCGTAGTGTATTGGATGTGATGTCGAGATGGAAGTGTCACTCCAGTCATAATGGAGATGATGTCACGCAGGATACGGTATTAGTGCTCTTAAAAAGTGATGCGCATCCAATCGTGATATTATGACCAGGTCATGAATATCCGATTATAGAGACTAGTTACCAGACATCCGATATGTGTTTCGGACGGGGCAGACACTTATCCAGCCCCAGCCCTAGCACGTGATTATCCGATACTGGGCCAATATGCACAATACATTAGTATACTACGCTTGATACAGATCTAGATATTCTTTGATGAATATGTCCGGAGAACCTGGGAAGACTTGGTGCTTTGCTAGGAGTCGACCTTGTCTCGTAAATCGGTAGAACGTAGTACTTGGTACGTACGTGATTCGGATACTCCGACGACCGTATTTACTGCCAGATTATCCGGGGATCTCATGGTCGCTCCCGATAATCCACCGATGACGCACAACTCGCACTCTTGAATAATCTGGGATTATAATAGAAGAGAGAGAAAATTAATCTAGGATTAATAACAGAGATATTTTATCCGGGATAAAATGTCGTCTAAAGAGAGAGAACGATTAATTTGGAATTAATCGATGAATTAATATATTCGATATATTAAACGAAATTAGATTTCGACGCGGAATTAAAATTAGATTTTAATTCGGGCAAACGAGTTAATTCAGAATTAATTCGTTAGCGACGTAAATAATAATTTCGCCAGGCGTAATTATTTATTTAAATTCGATTGAATTAACGTCGCGACGTAAGCTCGGTATTTCGGAAATATCGAACCCGAACGCGTGAGTGCACGTGGGCCCACTTTCATTTGGAAACGTGTGGGGCCCACATGACACATGTCATTCTAATGCTTTGCATGTAGATAGTGTACAATGCACTCAATGTTATTGCATGGAAATTGAGTGTTTGACACTCTAAGCCATTGCATGTGTTGTGTCATAAATTTATTATTAATTTAATAAATTATGGCATAAATATAAATTGATTTTTGGTAAATCATTTTAATTAACATAACACAACTTCTTCTCTCTCAAATTCTCTCTTCCTCTCACGGCAATGGTGGCCATTCTTCACTGGTTTTGAACCAGTTTGGGCGTGAGCTAAAGGGAAGCAAGAGTGGTTTCTCATGGTGAGAAATCAAGTGCTAGCACACTACGAGTCTTGCGAAGGTGGTAGGGAGGTTCCCCCATGAGACGGGATCCATCCGACGAAGATTGGAGCTCCGTTTCTTCACCCAATTTTCTGTTTTGCAGGGCAGTGGACTGCATGCAGTGGGCGTGAAAGGCAGTACGTTTTTGGCCTTCATTCGTCTCCAAATCGACTCAACCGATCAATGTGAGTATTCCGCTACCTCCGTTGATGCGTTCACACATAATTTCATGTCTTGTTTGATCTTGGGACCTTATAGAAAACCAACAATGTCATCATGAGCTAATGTTGCAAGCATGAAATTTGTAGGGCTTAAAATTTGGGTAAATGTTTGTTGAGCATGATTTGAATAAATTGATTGTTTGAGTATGCTTATAACATGTTTAAATTCATTTTGGTTGGACCAATTTGTAGAAAATTGATTTGGAATAATTTTCCCCAAAAATATCATGTTGGCCGAATATGATGATCATTTTGGAATTCTTGGAATATTTGTTTTTGATTCATTTGATGAGTTGAAATCATTTAGGATAATGTTAATTTAAAACTAATTGGATTGGATTTTGAATTGAACATAAAATCCCCAAATTGATCACCTTGGCCGAATGGAATTATGCCCTAATGTCTTGGTAAATTTTGATTTTGAACATTGGATGTATTGGAAATCAAATTGGATGGTGATTTGATGTCGATTGTAGGTTTGATTGGATCGGAACCAAATCGGACACAAAATCCCTCCTTGGCCGAGAGCATGAAAGCATGTAAATGGGTTTGATTTAATCTATATATTCAGACCGGAATTAAATTATTAAATTGAATAGAAGTATCTAGGGAGAATTCACTTTGACTTTTCATTATGTATGTTTGACATGTAATAATGAATTAAGCATGATTAATTGGACTAATTTGGTGCTTCGGAAATATCGATTTAGGTCATTAATCATCGTAATGCACTTTAGGTAATTAAATTGCGTAATTGGATTTGTGTAATTTAATTATTAGGCTTAAATTGGATTTGGGCTTGATTTTTGTAATTGGGCCTATTGGGCTTGATTTATCAAGTTTGGTTTAGGCCAAGTGGATTGGATCCAATTGGGCCCAAAACCTTAACCATAAAGCCCAATTGCGACTAATGAACCTTTAATGTTTAATTGGGCCTAATGGGCCGAAATTGATTTCTAAGGCATTTTGGGTGATTCCACTATAGGGCTTTAGTTGCCGAATCCCATGCCTAAAGAAATTAATTGAAGCCCATTAGACTTAAATTAAATTGACGTTGGACGTTAATCGGACTTTGAGTCCCGACGCGATTGAATTTGGAATTTAAATCGTAAAGGTTTATTAAATAAAGTGCAATATTTAATTTGGAATTGAATAGTGAATTAGTATTAAATACATGTTAAATTGGATTTAATTATGTAGTTTAATTTAATTCATGAATTCGTGCTTTGAGTACTTATTCGCAAAAACGAGTTTGACTCGATCAAAATCAAATCGTTGTTTGAACATTGGATGATCACTTAATTATCAGATTAATAATTTGATTAGATTGATTGATAGCATGCTTATGTGTGTGAATACATGGTTGTGTTGAATGAATAATGTATATCGGATGGATATTAGATGGGTGGGCAATTTTAGAAATTGTTGTAATAAATTCGATTTATTAAATTGGACCTGCGTGTCCAGCCTTATCACCTTCTTTCTCTTTGTATTCTCTTCTCACCTATTCCCCTCTATGTATATGAGGTTTCTTTAGAAGTGTAGTGTAACGGGTAGAAGTAGTACAAGTGCTAGCTTGAGTGAGAAAGGGAGAGATTTGATCTAGGATCAATGTGTTAAGTATCCATCCGCATATCATTATTATTTTATTTCATACTCGCTTTATTATGTATTTAGAATGCATGTTTAAGGGTGTATGATGATGAGACCTAACAAAGATAATTAAATTGGTAGCCAATTTGCACGCGAAAATCCCTCAATCTATATTAAGCAAATATCCTTCCATTGAATGATTCTTGTTCAAGATCCGAAGTTGGCATTGGTTTGTTTTTGACCAAAGTCAAGACCTTTGTCAATCAAGGATGTACTTGAATCATGAGAGTTTTGTTGCATATCGGTGTCTTGTCCAAATCGTGATTTTTATTGACCAAAGTCAGATCACTTTTTGTCCAATGACATTGATTACGAAACTTTCCTCGTCAATGGGTCCCGCTTAACTGGAATCATTAGGTTTGTGTTTGGCCAAAGCCAAGGCCTAAATGATTCGGAGGATATGGTTAGGAAAATGTATTGGATACATTGACATTATACATATGTTTCGGACTTGGATGTCCACCTAACCGGATCTAGGAATTGGATGAGATCCAATTGATCTGAGAGATCTACCTAGTTAAATAGCATACAGCTTTTTATTGGCCAAAGTCAGGGTTGTGTGTTATTTAATAGGATCCTAGCCCACTAGGAAACACGGTTTCCCGAGTACTCCACAGAGGGTTAGAGGCTTGACGAAAAATAGTGGGAGGCAAGTATTGAATTTGCAACATTCGTTCGAATACTCGCTAAACACGCTCATTTTATTTTACTCGTCATATTAATTAAAAGTATTAGTCGGACTAATATTTCATGTTGTTTTAAAAATATATATATAGCTGGACTATATACAAACTTATTCAATATATAGTTGATTTTATAATTAGATTATAGTAATCAATATAATTGAATTTAAAATGATAGTTGATTTTATAATTGGATTATAGTAATCAATATCAAAATTATAGTTGATTAAATAAATTGGATTATTGTAATCATTATAAATAGTACCTTATTAAATTGATTAAATAGTTGGACTATTGAAATCAAGAAAGAATTGAAAGGTTGAATATTCAAAATATATAATCCTTGGATTAAATGTTTTAAATGATTTAATTTTCAATTGGGAATTAATAATAGGTTAATTTATTTGATAAAATAACTTATTATGACTAAGCCCAAAATTAAGCAAATAGTAGAGCATAAAGTCTTTGGAAGATTTATGTGTTGATGACTTTAGTGCTTAATTAATATACTTATAATAATCTATCTTTAGATTTAAAAGTATTAAAATTGCAATTAATAATCTTGGATAATTAATTGACTATTCTAGTGGAGAAAAGTCAAAGTTTGCAATTGGGCATGTAGCACAAGGTGCACATCGTTTCGATATTCCGAAACCCAAGGCTTGGCCAAAGGTTTGTGAAATATTGAAAAGGATAATTGACATATCCCAAAGTGACTACCATTTGGATATGGAAGACACGAAGGAATTAAAGAAAGGGCGAGGCTCTAACTTTAAAAATATTTGTCAAAGTTATGTTCACTACTAGTATTGAAATTGAATACTTAGTGTGGTACATAAAATATATGTATTGACGTTCAGAATCCGCTGTGAGCTGGATACTGGCTTCAAGCCGAGATTTCTCTGCGAGTTGGAAACGGGATGAAAGTCGCTGTTTCGACCGTAGATACCTAAGTTTAGGAACTGCCCTTTGGGTATGTACTTAAATTAGGAAATGTTATAATGTAACTAGTTTATCTAGAGACATTATCTCTATATCAGTGTTTAATCCATTGCGGATAAAACCTTTATATTCTAGAACACTAAAGTGTTTCAATATATAAAGATGATACTGAGATAAATACATTGGATGTAAATAACAGAATTTATATTTTGAATATAAATAAAAATCTCAAACATATAAAATGACAAATAAATAGCTCATATTGATTTGATCAATAGAGACTTATTTGTGGCATTGTTGTCTAGGACACAATTAAAGAAGACTCGTATATCCACACTTTTGAAGAGTGGGTACTAGGACTGATTTGACTATTCAAATAAGGTCTACGAATCTAGTTTATTAGGTTAAATACCTAAAATACTATTTACTTGGTAATAGTAAAATGGCCACCGATCTGTTAGCCCTATTCATGGTGAAGTAAGTGAGGCCATATCTAGCTAGGCTATATGTGAACTTGAATATTTCGTGACCTTAACGGATGTGACATCACGTTATGGTTATGTGTTTCTTTTGAAGAACACAGATCAGAAACTTTTAGAGTTTCGACACGAAATAGACAAACAGATCGGCTATAGTATTATTCCGCCACGGTAAAACCGTAATGGAAAATACTTAAGCAGTAAGTTTCCTCCGTAAATGAAAGAGTACGTATTCTTTCATATGAGGACTCCTCCCGAGACACGTCAGTTAGACGGTGTGTCCGAACCAAAAACCGAATTTTTGTTTTTTGGACATGATAAGGTTTATCACGAGTTGCTCTGAGCTACTATCTCCTTCAACGGATATGTATTAACAGTGCAAAATTATTTAGAATAAGGTTCCATATAAATCTGTTTGACAGATATCATATAGGATATGAACAAGGAAAGAACGAGGTTTCTCATTCCTGATAATTTGGGTATGCCAGGCATAGCGTTTGGATGATACCCAAACTAAGGACCCAAATTGGATAAGTGCCATATAGTTATCCTAAGGAAACCTTAAAGTATATACTTATAAATCCCACATGAGAAACAATATATTGTTACTCACCATGCGGTTTTCCTGAGAGGAATCCGATATCAGTGGTCAGTGGTAGGATAGTGATACTCGATGAAAATCGATAGTAAGTAATCGTTGAGTAATACTGTTCAAAGGCACGAAGTCCTTAATGGAACACAAATGTTCAATCTATGATAAACTATATGATGAGTGATAAATGTATCACTATTTCCCACTCATTTAACTTGATATTTTGTATAGTTTCTTGAGTTTTGTGAATATTTTGATGTGTTTTGTGTTATTTTGCAGATAAATAAAGATTCAGGACATTTTAGAGGTGATTTGGAGCAAAAACTGTGAAATTTGGTGAAATTTGGCAAAAAGGGTATTTTGGTCATTTTGGACGTCCCGACACAAATTTTGGTAATTTTGGGCATCCCGACACCAAAATAAAGTTTCAAGATATTCTGGAGGTGATTTGGAGCAAAATTGTGAAATTTGGCAAAAAGGGTATTTTGGTAATTTTGGGCGTCCCGACACCGAGGGTATTTTGGTAATTGCACCACCATGCCACATGTCGAAGATTCAACGAGCCGTCATTTTTAGCACACCATGACACGTGTCGAAAATTCAGCGATCCAAAAAAAAAATAATATAAAATATAAATAATAAAGTAATAAAAATCAGAAAAAATAATAAAAAATTAGATTTTTTTGCCTATAAATAGATTTCGAATTTTAGTTTCAAATGTACCTCTTCCTCTGAAATCCTTATAAATAAATTGAGAGTTCTTCATATTTTCTTCTTTTATTCAGTTTTATTTACGCTTTGTAGTAGTAATTCTATCCATCTATGATGGGGTAACTTATCTATGCTGAGGTAATAAGGTAATACTTTTACTTTTACTATTTAGATTAATCTCCCTTAAAAATAATATATTTACTATTTAAAAATGAATTAATCAGGATACCGCCAGATTGGTCGGTTGGTAATAAAATTCCTTTTCCGCCTTTATGGCTGGTTATTTTGGTTCCGCCTTTATGGCTGGTTACTTTGGTTCCGCCTTATGGCTGGTTTACTTAAATTGACTTAATCAGGTTACCGCCTATATGGCTGGTTGGAAATAATCACAAGTTTATATATCATTTTATTGGGAGATATCTAAATAGTAAATAGTAGAAGTTGATTCCTTTTGCCTTAGCATTTCTTTTCGTTTCTTTGCAAATTACTACTTTACAAATACTTTTCAGCAATTTCTATTTATGTCTTTTAAGTTTTTATCAGTTTTAGTTATGTGTTGTAACTAAGTTAAATATCTAGGGTTGTGATAAAATCTAATATCACCAGTTTATAAAGGGTTAGATTACAGTATGGGTAATTAAAGAATTATTTGTTGAGTCATAATCTTAAAGCCTTTTTATTAACTGGCCATTAATAAAATTGATTAGTTAAACTTAAAATGAACTAGACATAGGGATTTTAAGTTTAAGACCTTATACTCAACAACCCACGATCTTCTTTAAGGATAGATAAACCTTTAATAGATTTCCTTACAGGATAGAAATATACCTGTTGGGCGGGGGTAATCAATAATTGGAATTCAATCTTAATGAATCTAGGTAATTTAATTGACATAGACATATGATTCAATTTGATTATTCTAGGTATTTGTAAATGACCATCGGAAGAGGCTTTTACATAATTTAGTATTCCAGATTAATAATTTAATATTTTACCCAACTATGATTTAACTACTTCATCTTTTAATTAATATTGGAAGAATTCACAACCCTAGATAGTCTTAATTCTCATTAATCTATTCTCAAATTTCTTTTACTTGTTTTAAATTTAGAATCATCGTCATTTTAATCAAACAATTTGTTAGATATCAGTAATCACTTAACCTCATAAAATTAATAGAATAGGTAATAAGTCCTCGTGGGATCGATATCTTTTTATACTACTTGAACGATACGTGCGCTTGCGTTTAACGTGTGTGATTACGCCGGTCAAGTTTTTGGCGCCGTTGCCGGGGACTTCTTTATCTTTTACTATTAGTTTAAAGGTTAGATACGTTACTTGTGTCTAATTTTTCCTTTTTACTTATTACTTTCGTTTTATTGTGTTTCAGGTTATCACAATCTTAATGAGACGAACCAGAAGCTTTGAACTACAACCGCTTGACCCAGAAATTGAAAGAACCATCAGACAATTGAGAAGAGAAAGGCGACAAGGCCAAGAAGCAATTATTAACATGGAACCTGAACCTTTGCAAGTTGCACCACCAATTCCTATTCGAGACAGAACAATTCCGGTGGTTGACAGACTCATTTCATGTATTGTACTTCCTCCCTTACCAGCAAATGCAGGTGACATCAAAACTTGCATTCAGATGATACAACAATCAGTACAGTTTGGAGGGAATGCAACTGAAGATCCTAATGCCCACATCAGCAACTTCCTGGAAGTTTGCGGTACTTTCAATTACAACCGAGAAGCTGAAGAAGCAATGCGACTTCGTGTTTTTCCATACTCTTTGAAGGACAGAGGTAAAGCTTGGCTACATTCACTACCAGCTGGTTCCATCACCACTTGGAACGCTTTAGCCACAAATTTCTTGCAAAGTACTTTCCACCAGCCAGAACTGGAAAGTTGAGGAATGACATCACATCCTTTGTACAACAAGAATCAGAAACTCTCTACGAAGCTTGGGAAAGGTACAAAGATTTGCTCAGGAAATGTCCTCACCATGAGATTCCAAAATGGCTTCAAGTCCAAACATTCTATAATGGACTTTCTGGAATTATGAGAACCACAATTGATGCTGCTGCCGGAGGAGCATTAATGGCAAAAGGAGAAGATCAAGCTTGGGACCTAATTGAAGAAATGGCCAACAACAATTCATTGTGGCCAACAGAAAGGAGCATGATTCAACGAATTGCTGGAATTTATGAGGTTGGAGCCAATTCAGCAGTCAGTACCAAACTGGATCAGATATGCAAATTTATGGAGACTCTTAACATTGGATCCACAAGTTCACCATATGGAGGAGCACCAGAATCAAATCAACATGAAGAAACGGTGAATTATGTCAACAATTTCAACAGACAGGGGAACAATCCATATTCCAACACCTACAACCCAGGGTGGAGGAATCATCCCAATTTTTCATGGAGCAACAATTCAGGCCAACAACAGAACTATCCACCACCTGGATTTCAGCAACATAACAAAGGCCAGGAGCAGACAAATGAACCAGGAATAGCAGAAGTGTTGGCTCAGTTAAAAAAGTACGATGCTATGTTTCAAAGCCAATCTGCTTCCATCAAAGCACTAGAGAATCAAATTGGACAACTGGCCAATGCTCAGAGTTACAGACCGCCAGGTACCCTTCCCAGCAACACAGAACCAAATCCAAGGAACATGGGAAAGAGCAGTGTAATGCCATCATGTTAAAAGTGGTACTGAAATCAACAAAGATGTTGGAGCCAAAACAACAACTGAGGATGTTCCAAAAGAACAGAGAAACAGATGGATGAAAAAGAAGCAAAGGAAAAAGAACAGATCACTCCACCTCCACCTTTTCCTCAACGCCTTCAGAAAAGTAAACTGGACAAGCATTTTGCTCGATTCTTGGAGGTTTTCAAAAAGCTGCACATCAACATCCCTTTTGCAGAAGCTTTGGAACAAATGCCCAGCTATACTAAATTCATGAAAGATATTCTTTCACGAAAACGGAGATTGGGAGATTATGACAGACGTAGCATTATCAGAAGAATGCAGCGCCATCATTCAGAGAAAACTTCCCCCAAAGTTGAAGGATCCTGGAAGTTTCACCATTCCTTGCATCATAGGAGAACATAATTTTGGTAAGGCTTTATGTGATTTAGGTGCAAGTGTTAACTTAATGCCTTTTTCTATTTTCAGGAAACTGCAGATTGGAGAAGCAATGCCTACTTCAGTTTCACTACAACTTGCTGATCGAACGCTCGCATTTCCAAGAGGAGTTGTTGAGAATGTGTTAGTTAAAGTTGACAAATTCATTTTCCCAGCAGATTTTATTGTCCTTGATATGGAGGAAGACGCAGACGTGCCAATCATCCTCGGGAAGACCATTCTTGGCTACAGGTCGAACCATTATTGATGTACAAAAAGGAGAATTAACCATGAGGGTACAGGACCAAGAAGTAACATTCAATGTTTTCAAGGCCATGAATTTACCAGACGATGAAAAGAAGGAGGAATGTTTCAGACTTGATGTGATACACAGTACCATTCAGAACTCCAATGCAATGCAAAGTTCTACTGACAAACTTAAAACATGTCAATTGCCTGTGGAGCCTGAAGATAAAGCGTCTTTTGTACTGAAAGAGCCAATTCTTGCACAACAAGCAACAGAAGAGAAAAAGATCCACCAGCTCAACGAATGGGAGGAATTTCACAAACAGCCTTTTGAGGATGCCAAATTATACAAAGAAAAGGCAAAGAAAAGACATGATGAGAAATTAGTGCGCATACAACTGGAACTAGGGCAGAAGGTACTGTTAAACAAATCAAGGGGGAAATTCTTCCCTTGGAAGCCAAAATCACGGTGGTCAGGTCCATTTGTGATCACCAAAGTTTTTCCAGATAGAGCCGTTGAGATACATGATCCTGACTTCAACAAAACTTTCAAAGTTAAGAACAGGCGTGTCAAACACTATTGGGGAGAACCGTTGGAGCGACAAAAAGAAAGTGTCACACTTTCAGATTCAGCATAACGTTCGAAAAGTCACGTCTAGCTGACGACCATTAAACTTAGCGCTAGCAGGGAGGCAACCCATGCAAATTTAGTATATATTACAATTTGGTGTGATTTTATTTTGTGTGTTTAGTTTTTGCAGATAAAGAAATTTCAAAATGGAAGAAGCTCTCCCAAGTCTTCACAAGCAATTTCCTTCTCTCCCTCAAAAATCTCTGATGAAAGTTTACAAAGCTCGCTTGGAACGAATGAGACTACTAATGATCAAAGGTATTCCTACTGATATTTGTTGGGTAATCGAAGCACGTATCCGTCTAGCAGGTGAGTTTTCTGAGACTTGTAGTTCTTATTTACCTGGTTTTGGAAGAAGCACCTATGCAAAGAAACGTAGAGCTAAGCAAATAGGTGTTTGTTACAAATGTGCGCGGATGGAATTGCAATACTCGTTGTCGTTCTTTAGGAATGGTGTCTGATAATCTAGATCGTGAAGATAAAATTAAATTCATTAGGGATGGCTTGAGTAAGGAGTCTTTAGATGATATTCTTCGACTCTTGAGACGCATCCCAGTGGATATGTTCATATAGCCATTCACAAATTACACACACAATTCCAAAAAGAAAGACAACAATTAAGTCTAGGGAATCTGACTCAAAAAGACCCTGTTTGCCAATTTATAAGAAAATTGGATGGGAAGCTTGTTCCTGACGCATAGATGTCAATCAAGCCGTTACTTTTCTTGTACATATTATATCTCTTTGTCTTTTTCTAGTAATTGATTTGTTTTATTGTTTTCTCCGACAGGATCCAGATCTTGTTGACTATCACGATCTATTTTATTATTTTGCTACTAATCGTCCTTCGGAAGATACTTGTGCTATTATTTTATTCACCCTTTTCAGGTACTATAAATTCAACTCATCATTGCACTTTTGAAGACATCCATAGTAAAAAAAATAAAAATGGAAGCCACTTCAAGAAGACGAATTGAAAACATTTGTGTGTTTTGCGGTAGTACTGTTGGTACTAAACCACAATACATAGAAGCAGCACAGGAATTGGGTCGAGTCTTAGCAGCAAGGAATATGCATTTAATATATGGCGGAGGCAATCTTGGACTAATGGGGATCGTTTCAAAGGCCGTACAAGAAGAAGGCAGTCATGTTTTGGGAATCATCCCAAAACCCTTGGCAGAGGCGAATCTTATTGGATCATCAAACGGAGAGGAACTGATCGTGCCAGGTATGTCTGAACGACTGGTAGAAATGATTAACCGTTCTGATGCTTTTATTGCTTTGCCAGGTGGCTTAGGAACATTGGAGGAAATTTTTATAGTACTATCTTGGGCGAACCTGAACATACACCAGAAACCGCTTGGACTGCTCAACGTTGATGGATTTTATGATTTTCTTTGTGTGTTTCTTGATGATGCTCGGAAGAAATGGGTTCGTGTCAAAACCTATGAAAGAACTCCTCTTTACTGCCAGAACTGCTCCAGATCTAATTGACCAACTCGTAGCCTTTGAACCACAAGTTGACCCTATCATTTCAAAGATAAAATGGTCCTGATGACGATCGTGGTAAGAAGCGTCGAATAAATCTGGATCTTAACCTTTAATTTCCTGTAGAATTTCAGCTAACCAGGTACGATTTTCTAAACTCTTCTTCTACTATTTAAGACATTGGGGACAATGTCTTTATTTTGAGGTATAGTTAATAGTACTTGTTTGTATTGTGTTTTTTTTTTAGTCCAAAATTTTTCGAAAAATACAAAAAAATTAAAAAATTAATAAAAACAAAGGGCATATTTAAAGCTAGGTGATGGTTTGGTGTCTTCCTTCACTCACTACCTTTTTATAAGGAAAAGCTGTGGAGGCACCTAGATAATCATTCACTTGTAGCGTGTTGTGACAGACTAGTTTGGAGGACTCGTTGTTTATTCCTGACAACAAGCGATAAGAGCCTAAGGGGCTAGGGTACTTAAGTGAGCCTCGCTCCACCTTCCCTCTGGGGAATCTACAACGGGGAAGTCCATTCGACAGTTAGTCACACACCATAAACTGAGCCTTTGTTTAACTTTTTTTTAAAAAAAAAAAAAAAAAACATGTAAATTATAGTTTTATGACTAGTAGAAATATGTGGTTGTTATGTTGACTAAAAAGATGAAATTGGTAAGAAATAGCTGTGTAAGGAATTCCACTCCTGAGACGTATTTCAAACCTAATTCAAAACAAGTTAATTTTTGTTTATTCACTTTTGAATTATTTAATCTGTAAATTCTCCATTAAACTGACTAAAATGAATCTTCATATACTTAGTTAGCAGATATTATCAACATACATGGTAACATACAGACATGAGCTAAAATTGAAAAGTTTGTAATATCCAGTACTCTAGTTCATTTGGAGGAAACATCTAAAAAAATAGTGATGGAATAAAAAAAAAAAAAAAAAAAAAACATATGAGATCCGAGTTATTAAGTCTGTAAGGGTATTTTAATACCTAGTGCCCTAAAACCAACTGGTTTGGGAGTCATTGGCCCAAAGCTCGTTACATGGATCAAAAATGATGAAAAATTTATATATATGTATATATATCTGAAGTCTGAGTAATTAAGTCCTTAGAGGTGTCTTAACACCTGATGCCCTAAAGCCAACTGGTTTGGGAGTCACCGACCTAAAGCTCGCTACATAGATGGAAGATATTGTATATAAATAAAAAATAGAGAAAAATCAAAGAAAAAATCAGAAAAATCAGAAAATTTATTCCATTACTACAAAAAGATGTGAATTCTGATAAAACTTTAGGACAAAAATATTACTCTCTTATCAACTGCACTTATGACCGTTGTGGGCAAAAATGAGTTGTTTAAAATTTTGTTGGCTGTGTATATGAAGAATGGTAAAAATAATCGGAGAATTTACTTATTTAGTAATTTAGAATGAAACAAAACATCTAGTAACTTGGATTAGAAGTTTCACCTGATTAGTCACTAACTCTTTTTATTCTCTTGTCTTTTTGCTTTTGTGTGCATTAGTTTCACTACCTTTTTACTTTTATAAAATGTTTGTGGGTATCATTGCTGTAAACCTTCACGAGACTACAACTCGTCCACTAGGGACACCTAGGGTTTAAAGGCTTGTTGCATATGCTAAATGCAATCGTGATCCCTACGAAAGTGGCTTAGTTAAAATTTTATTATGTTATTTTATTTTGCTCGAGGACTAGCAAAATGTTAGGTTTGGGGGTGTGATGAGTGATAAATGTATCACTATTTCCCACTCATTTAACTTGATATTTTGTATAGTTTCTTGAGTTTTGTGAATATTTTGATGTGTTTTGTGTTATTTTGCAGATAAATAAAGATTCAGGACATTTTAGAGGTGATTTGGAGCAAAACTGTGAAATTTGGTGAAATTTGGCAAAAAGGGTATTTTGGTCATTTTGGACGTCCCGACACAAATTTTGGTAATTTTGGGCATCCCGACACCAAAATAAAGTTTCAAGATATTCTGGAGGTGATTTGGAGCAAAATTGTGAAATTTGGCAAAAAGGGTATTTTGGTAATTTTGGGCGTCCCGACACCGAGGGTATTTTGGTAATTGCACCACCATGCCACATGTCGAAGATTCAACGAGCCGTCATTTTTAGCACACCATGACACGTGTCGAAAATTCAGCGATCCAAAAAAAATAATAATAAAATAATAAAATAATAAAGTAATAAAAATCAGAAAAAATAATAATAAAAAATTAGATTTTTTGCCTATAAATAGATTTCGAATTTTTAGTTTCAAATGTACCTCTTCCTCTGAAATCCTTATAAATAAATTGAGAGTTCTTCATATTTTCTTCTTTTATTCAGTTTTATTTACGCTTTGTAGTAGTAATTCTATCCATCTATGATGGGGTAACTTATCTATGCTGAGGTAATAAGGTAATACTTTTACTTTTACTATTTAGATTAATCTCCCTTAAAAATAATATATTTACTATTTAAAAAATGAATTAATCAGGATACCGCCAGATTGGTCGGTTGGTAATAAAATTCCTTTTCCGCCTTTATGGCTGGTTATTTTGGTTCCGCCTTTATGGCTGGTTACTTTGGTTCCGCCTTTATGGCTGGTTTACTTAAATTGACTTAATCAGGTTACCGCCTATATGGCTGGTTGGAAATAATCACAAGTTTATATATCATTTTATTGGGAGATATCTAAATAGTAAATAGTAGAAGTTGATTCCTTTTGCCTTAGCATTTCTTTTCGTTTCTTTGCAAATTACTACTTTACAAATACTTTTCAGCAATTTCTATTTATGTCTTTTAAGTTTTTATCAGTTTTAGTTATGTGTTGTAACTAAGTTAAATATCTAGGGTTGTGATAAAATCTAATATCACCAGTTTATAAAGGGTTAGATTACAGTATGGGTAATTAAAGAATTATTTGTTGAGTCATAATCTTAAAGCCTTTTTATTAACTGGCCATTAATAAAATTGATTAGTTAAACTTAAAATGAACTAGACATAGGGATTTTAAGTTTAAGACCTTATACTCAACAACCCACGATCTCTTTAAGGATAGATAAACCTTTAATAGATTTCCTTACAGGATAGAAATATACCTGTTGGGCGGGGGTAATCAATAATTGGAATTCAATCTTAATGAATCTAGGTAATTTAATTGACATAGACATATGATTCAATTTGATTATTCTAGGTATTTGTAAATGACCATCGGAAGAGGCTTTTACATAATTTAGTATTCCAGATTAATAATTTAATATTTTACCCAACTATGATTTAACTACTTCATCTTTTAATTAATATTGGAAGAATTCACAACCCTAGATAGTCTTAATTCTCATTAATCTATTCTCAAATTTCTTTTACTTGTTTTAAATTTAGAATCATCGTCATTTTAATCAAACAATTTGTTAGATATCAGTAATCACTTAACCTCATAAAATTAATAGAATAGGTAATAAGTCCTCGTGGGATCGATATCTTTTTATACTACTTGAACGATACGTGCGCTTGCGTTTAACGTGTGTGATTACGCCGGTCATATACCATTAATCTTCAAATACACAAGCAACTAGTAGATCGGATAGAGTCAGAAACAACCTAGGTATGGGTTCTGATCTAACCTCATAAAGGATGTCAATCTTGTGAAGGTATATCAACCGACTACGTATGAGGAAGTGATACGAGGTATCGACTCCCTGTTGTTATGGCAAGTGCCGAGTCCGAAATGGATTCCATGTTATACACAAACTATGTTTGGATACTAGTTGTTGTACCACAAGGCGTTGTGCCTCTGTACATTAAACGTCTTCAAGGAAGACATGCATGGAAGGCAACATACCAACGTGCAAAGCTATGCTTTCGACGGAAAGGTATCTTGTTATCACACTTTTGTGTTAATAACGGGTTCAACCTTTTACCTGTTTGCCATGGTAAATCCATTTTGAAGATGCTTGAAAATAACTGTATATTTCATTTATGAAATGTGCCAGTTATAGATCAAAATCGCTTTCCTGAAAAGGAAACCTTTTGGAGGATGTTTACAACATCCTGACGATTTTGTATAACCGACAAACAAGGTTTGCGGGTTATTCGATCCATGTTTGGATCAATGCAAGCATAAGGTTCTTGGAACTGTCGTTTTGAAATAATCATAATGGTTTATGATTTGACTCAAAACGAAATAATTCTTGTGTATATAAGGAGGTTAGTGGGAGAACGCACTGACACTGAAATTCCCATAAAGCTATTGTTGAAAGCTTGGCTTTCAATAGAAATTCTCCGTAGAATTCTGGGAGATAACAACCTTTATTCAAGGAATAAAGATCTACTGGGATAGATTTGGAGTTGTTAACACTCTCTGGGAAATTGTACATTTAAAATGTACTTGTATTGGTGTCTCATACGCTTCAAGCATATAGAGTCACAATCAGGTCAATCCAAGTGACAGTCACTGGATTGAAGTTAAGAACATCTGTTAGTATCTCTAAGAACTAAAGATGCTATCTTTTACTATGGAGAAGGAGAACTTGAAGTGACTGGATCACTGCTGCAAGTTTCCAAACAATTAAATACTGCGGTACTATAAAGTTTGAATAACGGGACAGTGAGCATGGAAATCTTCCAAGCAAGATAACTGTTGCCGAATAAAACAACAAATGCGGATTATTGCTGCAGCTGAGGCAGCAATAGAAGTCTTTTGGGTCGAAAATAAATCTAATTAGATTAGATATAGTTCTGTTAGCAGCTGAGCTAGGCGTCAGCACAGGCTAAGGAATTAAAGGTCTCATCGACGATCCAGATATATACTTCTATATCATCTGATTCGTTCGGATCATACATCGTGGCGATGTGATGATCGTATAAATCGCGTCAAACGATAATCGAACAAATCCGCTGACGAAAACCTTTCCTCAGCAATTTGAGCGAACCGTACATAGTTCAGGTGTAGGACACTTGAGTGACTCGCAATGTGCCAAGTGGGAGATTGTTGGACAAAATGACCCATAGCGTCACTATTTGCACAGATCATTGTGTTGTTGTAGCAAATTAACTATGTAACAAGGAAATTGCACTCTCATCATTTGTGATTAGATCACCTTAGATATATAAATGAAGAGAGGTCCCTATGATTAGTTCCTGGATTGAGATGATATGAGACAGTATCAGTCCACGAAGGATTAATCATTAAATATCCCTAGCCGTAGTATTATCGAGACTGGACATCGATAATGCGGAATAGGCTAGTATTGCACTTGTGCGCGTTGTGAGGGCACAACGGCATAGTTCTCATATATAAAGTATTGGATACTGTGCAAGTGCGATAGGAGGTCGTGTTTCACCGATGGTACGGGAAACAGCTTCGCTCTGGATAGACCCTTCGGAATCCCATTGGTATTATGACTGTGTCTATGGGAGGCCGAAATCAAGGTAGGTGTGTATAGTCTTAACCTGAGACTTACATCGCTAATACTTACGACAATCGATAAACTTTGGTTTGGTGGTGGGGGATCTTAACTGGTTCTGTGTTCACCTCTTCTGGGTTTATCAGGAATCGTAGTGTATTGGATGTGATGTCGAGATGGAAGTGTCACTCCAGTCATAATGGAGAGATGATGTCACGCAGGATACGGTATTAGTGCTCTTAAAAGTGATGCGCATCCAATCGTGATATTATGACCAGGTCATGAATATCCGATTATAGAGACTAGTTACCAGACATCCGATATGTGTTTCGGACGGGGCAGACACTTATCCAGCCCCAGCCCTAGCACGTGATTATCCGATACTGGGCCAATATGCACAATACATTAGTATACTACGCTTGATACAGATCTAGATATTCTTTGATGAATATGTCCGGAGAACCTGGGAAGACTTGGTGCTTTGCTAGGAGTCGACCTTGTCTCGTAAATCGGTAGAACGTAGTACTTGGTACGTACGTGATTCGGATACTCCGACGACCGTATTTACTGCCAGATTATCCGGGGATCTCATGGGTCGCTTCCCGATAATCCACCGATGACGCACAACTCGCACTCTTGAATAATCTTGGATTATAATAGAAGAGAGAGAAAATTAATCTAGGATTAATAACGGAGATATTTTATCCGGGATAAAATGTCGTCTAAAGAGAGAGAACGATTAATTTGGAATTAATCGATGAATTAATATATTCGATATATAAACGAAATTAGATTTCGACGCGGAATTAAAATTAGATTTTAATTCGGGCAAACGAGTTAATTCAGAATTAATTCGTTAGCGACGTAAATAATAATTTCGCCAGGCGTAATTATTTATTTAAATTCGATTGAATTAACGTCGCGACGTAAGCTCGGTATTTCGGAAATATCGAACCCGAACGCGTGAGTGCACGTGGGCCCACTTTCATTTGGAAACGTGTGGGGCCCACATGACACATGTCATTCTAATGCTTTGCATGTAGATAGTGTACAATGCACTCAATGTTATTGCATGGAAATTGAGTGTTTGACACTCTAAGCTATTGCATGTGTTGTGTCATAAATTTATTATTAATTTAATAAATTATGGCATAAATATAAATTGATTTTGGTAAATCATTTTAATTAACATAACACAACTTCTTCTCTCTCAAATTCTCTCTTCCTCTCACGGCAATGGTGGCCATTCTTCACTGGTTTTGAACCAGTTTGGGCGTGAGCTAAAGGGAAGCAAGAGTGGTTGCTCATGGTGAGAAATCAAGTGCTAGCACACTACGAGTCTTGCGAAGGTGGTAGGGAGGTTCCCCCATGAGACGGGATCCATCCGACGAAGATTGGAGCTCCGTTTCTTCACCCAATTTTCTGTTTTGCAGGGCAGTGGACTGCATGCAGTGGGCGTGAAAGGCAGTACGTTTTTGGCCTTCATTCGTCTCCAAATCGACTCAACCGATCAATGTGAGTATTCCGCTACCTCCGTTGATGCGTTCACACATAATTTCATGTCTTGTTTGATCTTGGGACCTTATAGAAAACCAACAAGACACATAGTCATACTACCAATGGGATTCCGCGGGGGTCTATCCAGAGCGAAGCTGTTTCTCGTACCATTGGTAAAACACAACCTCCTATTACACTTGCGTGGTATCCTTACCCAAATATATGAGAACAATGTCGTCGTGCCCTCACAACGCGCACAAGTGTAATACTAGTCTTTTACATATTATCGATGCCAATCTCGCAATACTCTGACTAGGGATATTTAATGATTTATCATTCGGGACTGATACTGTCTCATATCATTCTCCATCCACGAACAAATCATAGGGATCTCCTATCATTTATATATCTTGGCGATCTAATCACAAATGATAAGAGTGCAATATTCTTTGTCACATAGTTAATTTGTACAACAACACCATGATCTGTACAAATAGTGACGCTATGGGTCAAAATTGTCCAACAGACAATGCGTTGTCTACTAATGAATATACGTAGGCGAAATCGTGCCAAAGCTATGAGTCGAAATATATTCATGGGATCCTACTCTCACTATGAAATTCGATTTAATTATTCAATTCCCATTCTCCGTTGGAGATTATGGTATTACGTAAAGTAATAGGAGACACTGCTGGGTTAAAAGTCCATACCTAAAGCAGTGTGTAATTTTATGGAATTTGCTGCTTTTGTTTTCCTTCAATCTATATTGTTTATAGAATTATACTTCTAATCCTCTGCATAGCATATTACTTGAATATGTTTTCTGACTTTACTTATGGTTGCGTATTTCTAGAATAGGTTCTAGAATGACAATAGACTTAGATATTGTTAGATTAGTTCAAACCATCGGGAACTGTGGTTCCGATTTTCTTGAAAAATCAAGATGGTTAGTGACTTAGTTAATAAGTCACGATTAGTAATCTATAATAGATTTGTTTTTGTATATAGTTATGTAGTAAGAATAGTTTCTTAAGTAATAAGAATTTGTTAGTTTGTCCAAGACATCCCAAGGTCTCCTAAACATGATTCTAGTGTGAATAATCAAGTGAGTTGCGGAAAAAACTTACATTGATCGGATTAGAAAATTCAAAACTTTCTTTGAATGGATGAAAGCTCCAAGCTTCAAAATGAATTCCAAACTCAAGGGTGAGTTTCTCTATCACCTTAAATTGACTCCTTAAGTGCTAGCTTTGAAGATTTTTGAACCAAAAATCAATGGAGACAAGAACCAAGTTCACGCCCAAAGAGAGAGAAGATGAGTGAATAGTAACTTCCAAAGTTGACTTGGGTTGGTTTGTTTTGGTTGTGTGTAATAAATAATCCAATTAATTTATTTCCAACCACTTCCATCACTTAATGACAATTGATGTAAGTCATGGGTCTGATGAGCGGAAAATATATCAATATTTACCGCCCCTTTAACTTAATATTTTGTTTAGTTTCTCGGGGTTTGATGAATGTTTTGATGTGTTTTAGTTTATTTTGAAGATAAAATAATATCGGGTCTCAATAAAATCATTTAGGATGAAATGTGGATCAAATAAGGGCAATTATTGGACTTGATAATTAATTTTGGAGATTGGAAACTTGAAAAAGGGCGTTTTTGACGAAGTGCAGTTTTGGAATTCCAGTTTTGCGCATCTGTCGTATTTTGGGCATACCGTTTTACTCCGATATCGGATTGAGCTGATTCAAGTTCCAGATTAAAGAAGACTCAACGATCTACAACTGTGAAAGAGAAAATATTTTCAAATTATGATGATTTCATGACCGAAATGGATGAGCCATCCAGAATGTGTGTGGAGTGTAATTATTAAAAGTCATTATCAATCATTTTCAAAGCAAAATATTAATTAATTAATAATTAATAAAAATTATCAAATCAACACCAAACAAGATAAGCAATAGTGGAGCAATTATGGATTTGGTGGAGAGTAATTAGTGGAGAGAAATTAATAATGGATTTGGTGGAGAAATTGATTGATGATTTGATGGTGGCAAAATTTTGCCTATAAATACCAAGCCATTTCATTTGTAAAATTCATACTTTCTTCTAAGGAATTCCTTAAGAATACTAAGAAGATTGTATCTTGTTTGTTTATTTATAGCTTTTAGTAATTAATTTTCGCTTTCGCATTTCTTTTCTTTACTTTTCAGTTTTTACTTTCCGCAATTTACTTTTACGCACAGTACTTTCTTTCTTTAATTTTCAGTTTTTACTTTCAGTAATTTACTTTCAGCAATTTACTTTTCAGCAATTTACTTTCAGCAATTTACTTTCAGCAATTTACTTCAGTATTTAATTTTCAGTATTTAATTTCAGCAGCATTTACTTTTAGCATTTACTTTTCAGTATTTCATTTTCAGTATTTTACTTTATGTCTTTTATTTTATTTAAGTTTTTTTTACCACCTGTAAATATGTGTCGTAACTAAGCCAGTTATCTGGGGTTGTGATGAAATCCAATATCACCGTTGTATAAGGGTTAGATTATAGCTTGTGTAATATAAAGATTTATTTATTGAGTCTTAAATTAATGCTTTTTCATTAACTGGCCATTAATAAAATTGAACTGGTAAACTTAAAATGAACTAGACATAGGATTTTAGGTTTAAGACCTTAGACTTAATAGCCCACGATCTTCCTTGAGGATAGATAACCCTTTAATAGATTTCCTTCCAGGATAGGAATATACCTGAGGCGGGGTAGCCATAATTGGAACTTAAACTTAATGAATCCAGATAATTTGGTTGACATAGACATATGGTTCAATTGGGTTAAACTGGGTATTTGTGTCTGACCATCGACAGAGGCTTACACATAATTTAGTGTTCCAGGTTAATAAATCAATATATTACCCAACTTTAAGATAACCACTTCATCTTTAAAATGATATTGGAAGAAATCACAACCCTCGATAGTTTTTAATATTAAATTTTCTTAAAACTACTTTCGAACAATTTTATTTACTTGTTTTTAAATTTAGAATCGTCACCATTTCAAATCAATCAAACAACCTGTTAGATACTAGTAATCATTTGACCTCATAAAATTAATAGATTAGATATTAAGTCCTCGTGGGATCGATTATTTTTATACTACTTGAACGATACGTGCGCTTGCGTTATACGTGTGTGTTTACGCCGGTCAAGTTTTTGGTGCTGTTGCCGGGACTTAGTTATCTTTTACTATTAGTTAGGGGGTTAGATACATTTACGTATCTAATTTCTTTTTACTTATTATTTCTGTTTTCTTGTGGTTAAGGTTCTTAAACACTTCATGAGATGAACCAGAAGCTTTGAACTCCGACCACTTGACCTAGAAATTGAAAGAACCATCAGATAGTTGAGAAGAGAAAGGAGAGAGGCCAAGAAGCTTTAGTCAACATGGAACCTGAACCTTTGATCGTTGCACCACCAATTCCCATTCGAGACAGAACCATTCCGATGGTTGACGGACTCATTTCTTGTATTGTACTTCCTCCCTTACCAGCAAATGTGTGTGACATCAAAACATGCATTCAGATGATTCAGCAGTCAGTTCAATTTGGAGGGAATGCAACTGAAGATCCTAACGCCCACATCAGCAACTTCCTGGAAGTTTGCGGCACTTTCAATTACAACCGAGGAGCTGAAGAAGCAATGAGATTGCGGGTTTTTCCATACTCTTTGAAAGACAGAGCAAAGGCTTGGCTACATTCACTACCAGCAGGTTCCATCACAACATGGAACACCCTAGCCACCAAATTCCTTGCAAAGTACTTTCACCAGCCAGAACAGCAAAACTGAGAAATGACATCACATCCTTTGTGCAGCAAGATTCAGAATCCATGTACGAAGCTTGGGAAAGATACAAAGATCTGCTCCGGAAATGTCCTCACCATGAGATTCCAAAATGGCTTCAAGTCCAAACTTTCTATAATGGACTTTCTGGATTGATGAGAACCACTATTGATGCTGCTGCTGGAGGAGCTTTGATGTCAAAAGGAGAAGATCAAGCCTGGGACCTAATCGAAGAGATGGCCAATAATAATTCCTTGTGGCCAACAGAAAGGAGCTTGATTCAAAGAATTGCAGGAATTTATGAAGTTGGAGCCAACACAGCAGTTAGTGCCAAACTGGACCAGATATGCAAATTCATGGAGACTCTCAACACTCAAAAAGAATATTGGAGCAACAAGTTCAACATATGGAGGAGCACCAGAGCCAACTCAACCTGAAGAAGAAACGGTTGAATTATGTCAACAATTTTAACAGACAGGGAAACAATCCATATTCCAACACCTACAACCCAGGGTGGAGGAATCATCCCAATTTTTCATGGAGCAACAATTCTGGACAAAGGAACAATCCACCACCAGGATTTCAACAGCAGAACTATCCACCACCTGAATTCCAACAGCAGAACAAAAGCTAGGAGCAGACAAATGAACCAGGCATAACAGAAGTGCTGACTCAGTTAAAAAAGTATGATGCTATATTTCAATCTCAAGCGGCATTAATTCAAAGTCAATCTGCTTCTATTAAAGCACTAGAGAATCAAATGGGACAACATGGCAAAATGCTCAGAGTTACAGACCGCCAGGTACCCTTCCCAGCAACACAGAGCGAAAATCCAAGAAACATGGGGAAGGAAACAATGTCATGCCATCATGTTAAAGAGCGGTACTGAAATCAACAAATGATGTGGAGTCCATTCAAACTGCTGAGGAAGTTCCCAAAGAAGAAACAAAGCAACAAATGGAAGAAAAAGAAGCAAAAGGAAAAAAGAACAGATCACTCCACCTCCACCTTTTCCTCAACGTCTTCAGAAGAATAAATTGGACAATCAATTTTCCCGGTTTTGGAGATCTTCAAAAAGCTGCATATCAATATTCCATTTGCAGAAGCGTTGAACAAATGCCCACCTATGCCAAATTCATGAAAGATATTCTTTCACGAAAGCGGAGATTGGGGATTACGAGACAATAGCATTAACAGAAGAATGCAGTGCTATCATTCAGAGGAAACTTCCCCCAAAGTTGAAAGATCCTGGCAGTTTCACTGTTCCTTGCGTCATAGGAGAACATAACTTTGGTAAAGCTTTATGTGATTTAGGTGCTAGTGTTAACTTGATGCCTTTTTCTATTTTCAGGAAATTACAGATTGGAGAAACAATGCCAACTTCAGTCTCACTGCAACTTGCTGATAGAACGCTCGTATTTCCAAGAGGCGTAGTTGAGGGATGTGCTGGTCAAGGTTGACAAATTCATTTTCCCAGCAGATTTTATTGTTCTTGATATGGAGGAAGACGCAGACGTGCCAATCATCCTCGGGAGACCGTTCTTGGCTACAGGTCGAACCATTATTGATGTACACAAATGAGAACAACCATGAGGGTACAGGACCAAGAAGTAACATTCAATTGTTTTCAAGGCCATGAATTTTCCGATGATGAAAAGAATGAGGAATATTTCAAACTCGATGTGATACACAGTACCATTCAGAAACTCTGATAAAAGACACAGTTCTACTGACAAACTTAAACATGTCAATTGCCTGTGGAGCTAAAGATAAAGCATCTTTTGCACTGAAAGAGCCAATTCTTGCTCTACAAGCAACAGAAGAGAAAAGTTCCACCAGCTCAACGAATTGGAGGAATTTCACACCAGCCTTTTTGAAGATGCCAAATTGTACAAAGAAAAAGGGCAAGAAAAGACATGATGAGAAGTTAGTGCGCATACAACTGGAACCAGGGCCAAGTTACTGTTAAACAAATCAAGGGGTGAAAATCTTCCCATGGAAGCCAAAACACGGTGGTCAGGTCCATTTGTGATCACCAAAGTTTTACCAGATAGAGCCCGTTGAGATACATGATCCTGACGCTAACAAAAACTTTCAAGGTTTAAAAACAAGCGTGTCAAGCACTACTGGGGAGAATCATTTGAGCGACAAAAGAAAGTGTTACACTTTCAGATCCAGCTTAACGTTCGAGAAGTCATGTATGGCTGACGACTTTAAACTTAGCGCTAGCAGGAGGCAACCCATGCCAATTTTTGTATATATTGTGATTTGGTGTGATTTAATTTTGTGTGTTTTATTTTTGCCGGTTTAGTCTTTCAAGATGGAAAGAGAAGCTTTCGCGCAAATCTTCACAAGCAATTTCCTTCTCTCCCTCCAAAATCTCTGATGAAAGTATACAAAGCTCGCTTGGAACGGATGAGGTTATTAACAATCCATGGTATTCCTAATGATATTCGTTGGGTAATTGAACGCACGAGTCCGATTGGCAGGTGAGTCTTCTGATTCTTTTATTTCACATCTGCTTGTTTGGAAGAAAGCACCTATGCAAAGAAACGTAGAGCTAAGCAAATGGGTGTTTTGTTTCAAATGTGCACGATTTAATTGCAACACTCGTTGTCGTTTTTAGGAATGGTGTCTGATAATCGCGAAGACAAAATTAACTTCATTAGGGATGGCTTGAGTAAGGAGTCTTTAGATGATATATCTTCGACTCTTGAGACGCATCCCAGTGGATATGTTCATATAACCATTCGCAAATTACATACACAATTTCAAAAGAAAGACAACAGTTAAGTCTCGGGAATCTGACTCAAAAAGACCCTGTTTGCCATTTATAAGAAAATTGGATGGGAAGCTTGTCCCTGACGCATAGACGTTAATCATGCTGTAAATTTTTGTACATATTATATCTTTTTGTCTTTTCCTAATATTATTGATTTGTTTTGTTGTTTTCTTTGTTTTCTCCCGACAGGATCCAGATCTTTTTGACTATCACGGTCTATTTATTATTTTGCTACAAATCGTCCTTTGGAAGAAACTTGTGCTATTTTTACTCACCCTTTTCAGGTATTATAAATTCAACTCATCATTGCCACCTTTAAAGTCATCCAGAGTTGAGAAAGAAAAACATAAAACATGGAAGCCACTTCAAGAAGACGAGTTGAAAACATTTGTGTGTTTGCGGGTAGTAGTGTTGGTACTAAACCACAATACATAGAAGCAGCACATGAATTGGGTCGAGTCTTAGCTGCAAGGAATATGCACTTAATATATGGCGGAGGCAATCTTGGATTAATGGGGATCGTTTCAAAGGCCGTACAAGAAGGAGGCAGTTCATGTTTTGGGAATCATCCCAAAACCCTTGGCAGAGGCAAATCTTATTGGGTCATCAAATGGAGAGGAACTGATCGTGCCAGGTATGTCTGAACGCCTGGTAGAAATGATTAATTGTGCTGATGCTTTTATTGCTTTGCCAGGTGGTTTGGGTACATTAGAGGAAATTTTATATAGTTCTATCTTGGGCAAACCTGAACATACACCAGAAACCACTTGGATTGCTTAACGTTGATGGATTTTATGATTTTCTTTGTGTGTTTCTTGATGATGCTCGGAGAAATGGGTTCGTGTCAAAACCTATGAAAGAACTCATCTTTACTGCCAGAACTGCTCCGGATCTAATAGATCAACTCTTAGCTCATGAGCCACAAGTTGACCCTATCCTATCAAAGATAAATTGGTCTGAGGACGATCGTGGTAAGAGGCGTAGAGTTAATCTGGATCTTAACCTTTAATTTCCTATAGATTTCAGCTAACCAGGTACGACCTTCTTAACTCTCCTTTTACTGTTTAAGACATTGGGGACAATGTCTCATTTAGGTTGGGGAGGGATTTAGTTGATTAGTACCTTGTTTTTAGTTTGTATGTTGTAGTTTGTATGTTGTTTTTATTTTTAGTCCAAAATTTTTCGAAAAATACAAAAAAAATTGAAAAATTTTCAAAAAAAATTACAAAAATATTTTGCATTTTTAAGTTTTCATTTTGACTAAAAGGGTGAAATTAGTAAGAGATAGCCGAGTAAGGAGTATCCACTCCTGAGACGTATCTCAAACCTATTTCGAAACAAGTTAGTTATTTTTGTTTATTTCCTTTTGAATTATTTAATTTGTAAATTCTCCATAAAAATGACTAAAATGAATCTTTCATATGCTCAGTTGACAGATATTTCAACATACATGGTAACATACAGACATGAACTAAAATTGAAAAGTTTGTAATATTCAGTGCTCTAGTTTTAATTGGAAGAAGCATCTTAAAAAAGCAATGGAGTAAAAAAAAAAAAAAAAAAAAAATCACACAGAGAAAAAACAGAAAAATTATTCCATTGCTGCAAAAAGATGTGAAATCTGATAGAACTTTAGGACAAAAATATTACTCTCTTATCAACTACACTTATGACTGTTGTGGGCAAAAAATGAGTTGTTTAATATTTTGTTGGCTGTTATATGGAGAATGGTAAATATAATCGGAGAGAGAATTTACTTATTCGGTAGTTTAGAAAGAAACAAAACAACTAGTAACTTGGAGTAGAAGTTTCACCTGATTAGTCACTAACTTCTTTATTCTCTTGTCTTTTTGCTTTTGTGTGCATTAGTTTTAACTAACTTTTTACTTTTGTAAAACGTTTGTGGGTATCGTTGCTGTAAACCCTCACGAGACTACAACTCGTCCACTAGGGACACCTAGGGGTTTAAAGGCTTGTTGCATACGCTAAATGCAACCGTGATCCCTACGAAAGTGGCTTAGTTTAATTTTAATTTTATTTTGTTGTTTTGCTCGAGGACTAGCAAAATGTTAGGTTTGGGGGTGTGATGAGCGGAAAATATATCAATATTTACCGCCCCTTTAACTTAATATTTTGTTTAGTTTCTCGGGTTTGATGAATGTTTTGATGTGTTTTAGTTTATTTTGAAGATAAAATAATATCGAGTCTCAATAAAATCATTTAGGATGAAATGTGGATCAAATAAGGCAATTATTGGACTTGATATATTAATTTTGGAGATTGGAAACTTGAAGGGCGTTTTTGACGAAGTGCAGTTTTGGAAATTCCAAGTTTTGCGCATCTGTCGTATTTTGGGCATAACGTTTTACTCCGATATCGGATTGAGCTGATTCAAGTTCCATATTAAAGAAGACTCAACGATCTACAACTGTGAAAGAGAAAATATTTTCAAATTATGATGATTTCATGACCGAAATTGATGAACCATCCAGAAGTGTGTGGAGTGTAATTATTAAAAGTCATTATCATCATTTTCAAAGCAAAATATTAATTAATTAATAATTAATAAAATTATCAAATCAACACCAAACAAGATAAGAATTAGTGGAGCAATTATGGATTTGGTGGAGTAATTGTGGAGAAATTAATAATGGATTTGGTGGAGAAATTGATTGATGATTTGATGGGTGGCAAAATTTTGCCTATAAATACCAAGCCATTTCATTTGTAAAATTCATACTTTCTTCTAAGGAATCCTTAAGAATACTAAGAAGATTGTATCTTGTTTGTTTATTTATAGCTTTTAGTAATTAATTTTCGCTTTCGCATTTTCTTTTCTTTACTTTTTAGTTTTTACTTTCCGCAATTTACTTTTACGCACAGTACTTTTCTTTCTTTAATTTTCAGTATTTAATTTCAGCATTTACTTTTAGCATTTACTTTCAGTATTTCATTTTCAGTATTTTACTTTATGGTTTTTATTTTATTTAAGTTTTTTTTACCACCTGTAAATATGTGTCGTAACTAAGCCAGTTATCTGGGGTTGTGTGATGAAATCCAATATCACCGTGTATAAGGTTAGATTATAGCTTGTGTAATATAAAGATTTATTTATTGAGTCTTAAACTTAATGCTTTTTCATTAACTGGCCATTAATAAAATTGAACTGGTAAACTTAAAATGAAACTAGACATAGGGATTTTAGGTTTAAGACCTTAGACTTAATAGCCAACGATCTTCTTGAGGATAGATAACCCTTTAATAGATTTCCTTCCAGGATAGGAAATACCTGTCGGGCGGGGGGGGTAGCCATAATTGGAACTAAAACTTAATGAATCCAGATAATTTGGTTGACATAGACATATGGTTCAATTGGGTTAAACTGGGTATTTGGTCTGACCATCGACAGAGGCTTACACATAATTTAGTGTTCCAGGTTAATAAATCAATATATTACCCAACTTTAAGATAACCACTTCATCTTAAAAATGATATTGGAAGAAATCACAACCCTCGATAGTTTTTAATATTAAATTTTCTTAAAATCTACTTTCGAACAATGTTATTTACTTGTTTTTAAATTTAGAATCGTCACCATTTCAAAATCAATCAAACAACCTGTTAGATACTAGTAATCATTTGACCTCATAAAATTAATAGATTAGATATTAAGTCCTCGTGGGATCGATATTTTTATACTACTTGAACGATACGTGCGCTTGCGTTATACGTGTGTTTGTTTTACACCGGTCAGGGTCCCACCCATTTAATTTCAAATCTAGTTGGCTTACATAACACATTTTGGGCTCGGTCGGGTTGTTAATCTGATTTAAACGAATTTTCCGTTTCGACGTAATTAAATCCAATTTAATTAAATAATAATGCCTAGCAAAATTATTACGAAAGTCGCTTACGAATTAATTCCAAATTAATTCGTTCGCCCGAATTAAAATCCAATTTTAATTCCGTATTGAAATCCGATTTCAACTAATATATCCAATATATTATTTAATCGATTAATTCCAAATTAATCGCGTTCTCTCTTCTAGACGAATTTTAACCCAGATAAATTCTTGCCGCAATTAATCCTAGATTAATTTTCTCTCTTATAATTAATCCCAGATTCATTTTATTTGAGTCAAATGTCATCGGTGAATCTTTGGGAAACGACCCAAGAGATCCCTGGATAAGTTGGCAGTAAATACGGTCATCGGACTATCCAAACACATGCGTACCCCGTACCACATTCTCACCGATTTACAAGACATGGTTGGCTTCTAGCAAAGCACCGTGCCTACCCAATTCTCCAGAAATATTCAACGAGGAGTATATAATCTGTATCAGGCATAGTTTAAAATGTATTACGTAATACGATCCAGTATCGGATGTCACATACTAGCCTTGGGGCTGGAATTGTGTCTGCCCCATACGAAGCATATATCGGATCACTAGCAACTAGTTTATGTAATCGGATAATTATGACCTAGTTATACTATCCCGATAGCTGCAGCATTTAAGAGTACCAGTTCTGTATCCTGCGTGATCATCATCTCCATATGACTGAAGTGATACTTCCATCTTGACATCACACCTAATACACTACGATTCTCAGTAAACCGAGAAGAGGCGTACACAGAACCTGTTAAAGCTTCGGACGACCAAAACCAAAGCGTACTGATTCTTGCAAGTCTCAGGTTAATACCACACACACCTACCATGATTCAGATTCCCATAAACATAAAGTCATACTACCAATGGGATTCCGATGGGTATATCCAGAGCGAAGCTGTTCCCAGTCTAATGGCTTACAGAACCTCCTATCACACTTGCATAAGTATCCAATACTTAAATATATGAGAACTATGCCATTAAGCTTCCATAACGCGCACAAGTGTAATACTAGTCTATTCCGCATTATCGATATCCAGTCTCGATAATACTACGACTAGAGATATTTAATGATTAAACCGTTCGTGGATTAATATTGTCTCAGATCTTATTAATCTGGAACTAATCATAAGGACTTTTGCCATTTATACATATCCAAGTAATCCAATTACAAAATGATAAATAGTAATTTCCTTTGTCACATAGTTAATTTGTACAAAAACACCATATCTTTTACAAATAGTGATGTTATGGGTTATAATTGTCCAACAATCTCCCACTTGGCTCATAGCCAATCACTCAAGTATCTAACACCTGAACTATGTACATGTCGCTCAAATTTTTGCTGAGAGATAGCTTTCATCAGCAGATCTGCAATGTTGTCATCTGAAGCGATCTTTTCGATCTTCACATCGCCACGATGTATGATCTCATGAATCAGATGGAAACATTGAAGTACATATTTGGATCGTTGATGAGACCGCGGTTCCTTAGTCTGCGCTATAGCTCTGTTATTGTCACAATACAAAGGTACATGCTCAGCTGTTAACGGAACTACTCCTAATCCAATTAAGAATTTACGGATACAAACTGCTTCTTTTGCTGCCTCAGTTGTAGTGATATATTCCGCTTCTGTTGTTGAATCGGCAACAGTCTCCTGCTTGGAAGATTTCCAGCTCACTGCTCCGTTGTTCAAATAAAATATGTACCCAGATTGCGACTTAGAGTCGTCTTTATCGGTTTGGAAACTTGCATCGGTGAACTCAGTCACCTCAAGTTCTCCATCTCCATAAACTAAGAAAGCATCCTTAGTTCGTCTAAGATACTTAGAAAATGTTCTTAACATCAATCCTGTGACCATCACTTGGATCGGCTTGATAGCGACTACACATGCTCAAAGCATATGAGACATCAGATCGCGTACATATCATGGCATACATGATCGATTCGACTGCAGAAGCGAACGAGATCCGAATCATTGTATCTATCTCATCTTGTATTTTAGGACACATGTCCTTAGATAGAGAGACGCGATGTGACACCGGCAGCAGCCCCCTCTTAGACTGATCCATGTTGAATCTCTTCAACACTTTTTCAATGTACGAGCTCTGGGAGAGTCCAAACAGCTTTCTAGATCTATCCCGGTAGATCCTTATTCCCAGAATAAAGGCTGTTTCTCCCAGATCTTTAATGGGGAATTTTAATGAAAGCCAAGCTTTCACCAATTGTAGCATGGGAATGTCATTTCCAATAAGCAATACATCATCAACGTATAGGACAATGAATGTCAATGCGCTCCCACTAACCTTCTTATATACACAAGAATCATCTTCGTTTTAAATGAAACCATATTCTTTTATGATCTCATCAAAATATTGGTTCCAAGAACGCGATGTTTGCTTCAATCCATAAATGGATCAGTTTAAATTGCAAACCTTGTTTGCATGTATTGGTACGACAAAACCGTCAGGCTGTGGCATATAAACATCCTCCAAAAGGTTTTCGTTAATGATAATGGTTTTGACGTCCATTTGCCATATTTCATAATCGAAATATGCAGCAATAACAAGCATTATCCGAATGGATTTAATCATGGCAACATGTGAAAAAGTTTCGTCATAATCGACACCATGTCGTTGACGATACCCTTTCGCTACAAGCCTAGCTTTATACATTTGTATGTTGCCATCCATGTCGGTCTTCTTCTTGAAGACCCATTTACAACCAATTGGCCTAACGCCTTCGGGTGCATCAACCAGTGTCCAAACTTGGTTGGTATAAATGGAATCTAGTTCGAACATCATGGCCTCTTGCCATAAAGCGGAGTCGATTCCTTGTATTGCTTCCTCATACGTAGCCGGCTCGTCTTCCTCAATAAGATTAATATCCACATGAGGTGAGATCAGAAATCCATACCTCTCAGGTTGTTTTCTGACTTTCTCCGACCTACGCGGTTCTTGTGTATTAGAAGATTGTGGTACAATCTCATCCCTGATAAACTGTTCGTGTTCCATGAGGGGGTCGGTGCCAGGAATAGTATCACTCTGATTTTCATCGAGTTCTACTTTCCTCCCACTTACCACTGCATTTAGGAATTTCTTTTCCAAGAAAACCGCATGGAGAGCAACAAATACCTTGTTCTCTTGTGGGTTGTAGAAGTAATATTATTTGGTTTCCATAGGATAACCTACAAATAGGCATTTATCCGATTTGGGTTCTAGTTTGGTACCATCCAAACGTTTAACATATGCCCAGCATCCCCAAATCTTCAGGAATGAGAAGCCCGGTTTCTTTCCTGTCCATATTTCATATGGAGTCTGTCCAACAGACTTTGACGGAACCTTATTCAAAATAAGTATTGCACTATTCAATGCGTATCCCCATAAGGAAATTGGTAGCTCAGTGCGACTCATCATAGACTTTATCATGTCCAACAAAGTTCGGTTTCTCCGTTCGGACACACCATTCAATTGAGGTGTTCCTGGAGGAGTCCACTGTGAAAGAATACCATATTCTTTCAAGTAATCGAGAATCAAATTCTTTCAAGTAATCGAGAAACTCATTGCTTAAGTATTCTCCACCACGGTCCGACCGTAATGTTTTAATAATTTTACCGGTCTGGTTTTCTACTTCGTGTCGAAACTCTTTGAATTTCTCAAAAGTTTCCTACTTGTGTCTCATAAGATACACATAACCATAATGTGATGCATCAGCTGTAAATGTTACGAAGTATTCATATCCACCTCTAGCCTGGCTAGACATGGGTCCGCATACGTCACTATGAATGAGGGCTAACAGTTCGGTGGCACGTACACCTTTACAGCTAAAAGGCTTTTTATGCATTTTGCCTAATAAACAAGATTCGCAGATGTCATATGAATTAGGATCAAATCCATCCAAGTATCCACTCTTCGAAAGTGTGGATATACGAGTCTTGTTAATGTGTCCCAGACGATAATGCCACAAATAAGTTTCATCTGTTTTACTCAATTTGAGCCTTTTATTTGTCATGTTATATGTTTGAGTATCATTTATATTCAAAATATAAAGATCATTATTAACATCAGCTGTACATATCTCAAAATCATCTTTATAAATAAAACACACAGTGTTCCGAAATACAAAGGTATACCCGTAGCGGGTTAAACAAGATATATATATAATGTGTCTAGTCAAACTAGGTACATAATAAAAGTCACCTAGTGTAAGTACATGCCCCGAGGGCAGTTTCAAAACATAGGTCCCAACGGCTAAAACAACGACTCTCGTCCCATTTCCAACTCGTAGGTCAATCTCGCCTGAAGCCAGTCTCATGCTAATTTACAGATCCTGCACATCAGTACATATGTGAGTACCACATCCAGAATAAAAAATCCAATTTTTAAAATCAGTAGTGGACATGTTTATTTCAATAACAAATATACCTGAAGTCGGAGCCTTGCCCATCTTCACTTCCTTCATGTGCACCTTGTACTCATGGCAGTCACGCTTCCAGTGACCCAGTTTGCCACACCGTAGGCAGACATCTTGGGATTTGTCCTTAGTCTTCCCAGAAGACTGTGATGATTTGACCTTGGCCTTTCTTTTCTTCTTATTCGCACCTCTAAAAGCCTTCGGCCAAGCCTTGGCCTTCTGAGATGTCGAAGTAAGATGCGCCTCGCGCGTTTTGCCCTTCAGAAGCTCTGGCTTTGCCTCTTTCAGGATCGCCATCAACTTCCAAGAGTCTTTTCTTGGTTCATCATATTATAGTTCATGATGAACCCGCCATAGCTATCAGGTAGAGACTGTAAGATCAAATCTATAGATTCGCGGCCTCGAAGGTTATGCCCAGCTGACCTAGCTATTCGATGTCAGCAATCATCGGCGACACATGGTGCTCGACAGATGTACCCTCTGACATACGAGAGCGAAAAAACTTCTTCTGCAATTCGTACTTCTGAGATCCTAGGTTTGATATGTGAAAGTCTTTCAATTTCAACATCATGTTATAGGGATCCAATCACTTATTTTGACGATGAAATTGAGGAGTCATTGCAGAAAGCATGACGGATGAGCAATTGAGTTATCATCATTATGAGTCTTCCAAAGCTCAAGCTCAACTGGCTGCTGAACTCCAGGCTTAGGCCCGAGAGGTTTCTCTATAACATATAATAACTTCTCAGCCCCTATGTAGACATGGTACAGAGGTGGGCGACGATGTTTGGGCTCGCGGCCCGGTCAGGAGCACAGAGTAGCCCGTGAGGGACTAAACCGGAGAAATAAAATGGAGTCGCCACCCAGTGTGAACTGGGAAATGATTTAAGGCCGCACTCACCCCTCACAAGGGAAGACCTCAAACCGTTGGGTTCGGAATGGTCCTTTACTTATGCCAATTGTAATGAAAAGATTTATGCAATAGTATAACCAGGTCTTATGCAATACATGCAATATAATGTAATCAACACACAAGATTGCACACCAATAAACGTAAAAGAGAAGACAAATGCATAATTCCATAGACATATTAAACAAAGAAGTGCAAAAGATGTAATAAATAATGACTGTAAAAGCAGTAATAATAAAAACGGGTAATTAGGTACATAATTCAAAAGAAATGACCAGAGAAGAAAACATGCATGAAATGTGATGAAAAGAAATCAGGTCACTATATGTGTGTTCGTCCAGCGTTCAAGAATGCGTTCGAACAGTAAACAGAAGGCACGCTTTCGATTAGCGTTTGGAAACGTGTTCGAACAAAAATGAGACAGAATGTGCACGTTCGTAAAGCGTTCGTAAACACGTTCGAATGGTAAATAGGATGCATGCGTTCGTGTAGCGTCAGGAAACGCATTTGAACAAGAATGAGATAGAATATCCACGTTCGTATAGCGTTTGAAAACGCGTTCGAACGGAGTAAGACCTGATATATGATAAAAAAGAATGCATGCATGTTCGGGTAGCGTTCGTAAACGCGTTCGAACGGACTGAGACAGAATGCATACGTTCTTTTAGCGTTCGGAACGCGTTCGAACGAGATTACCAAAATGGTATCTGGAATGACACAAACACATGCGTGAATGTTTCTCAAGCGGTACGTGAAATTGTATCCCAAGTACAGACCGCACTACCGTCCATTCGGATTAAGCTACAAAATTTGCCTCTGGGTTTCCATCTGATATACCGCAAGAGATAGCAAACACTCAAACATAAATATGGCATGAATGCGAAAATGAAAAATGCAAAATGACAACCAAAACAAAGATGAATAACAGAGTCAATAGGAGAAGGGCGAAACGAACTTTGGTAAAAGTAGCCTTTAGGCATTTCTCTCGAATAGAGGACCTTTGACCGAACATGATTAATCCTTGCGCACGAGATAACAATACATAGATAAACAAAGCAACAACGTACAGAAAGTAAACAATGGAATTATAAAAGAGATGCGACCAAGGCCAACATCTATATGGGATCTCTTATGCCCAATTAAATGTATTTCACATTCAACCGAGTATACTTCGTCCGGCGCGGCAAAACATCGTGGTAAAGGTAGCCTTTAGGTATTTCCCTCGAATAGAGGACCTTTAATCCATCATGATTAGCCCATGCGCACGAGATAGTAATGCATAAATAAATAACATGCGGAAAATAAATAACAGAATGATAAAAGAGATGCGACCAAGGCCAACAACTATATGGGACCTCGTATGCCCGATTGAATGTATTTCACATTCAACCGAGTATACTTCATCCGGCACGGAAAAATGTCATGGTAAAGGTAGCCTTTAGGCATTTCCCTTGAATAAAGTACCTTTAATCCATCATGCTTAGCCCATGCGCACGAGATAGCAAGGCATAAATAAATAACATGCAGAAAGTAAATAACAGAATGATAAAAGAGATGCGACCAAGGCCAACATCTATATGGGACCTCGTAACCCCGATTGAACATATTTCACATTCAATCAAACGTACTTCATCCGGCGCGGTAAAACATCGTGGTAAAGGTAGCCTTTAGGCATTTCCCTCTAATAGATGAACTTTAACCCACATGATTAGCCCATGCGTATCAAGTGACAATGCATGAATAAACGAAGTGATAATACGTAAAAAGTAAATGACGAAATAATAAAATGGGGGCGCGGTAAAACATCATGGTAAAGGTAGTCTTTAGGTATTTCCCTCGAATAGAGGTCCTTTAATCCATCATGATTAGCCCATGCGAATCAAGTGATAATGCATGAATAAACAAAGTAATAATATGCAAGAACTAAATAACATAATAATAAAATAGATGCGACCGAGGCTGACATATATATGGGTCTTCGTATACCTGACTGAACGTATTCCATATTCTCTCCCTTTTTACTCGCTGTTTGGGGACTTTTTGTCTCAATTTTGGCTACTTTTTAAGACTCGGATTTAGGGTAATTTCTAGGACTATTTTGGGGTGTTTTATTCATTATTTTAGACTCAGTTTGGTGTCGTTTTGGGGATGTTATTTGATCGCTTTAGGGGTTGCTATCGTTGAGGATTTGTGGGCAATTCTGATTTGTTGCTGCGTGGCCTGGGACGTGGCTAATGGCTCTTTTCTTTACGGCTTTGAAGGGATTTTTGCTGTGGAGGGCTACTTTTTTACAGCAATGGACAGGTTTGGTTGAGGGTTGTGTGTGTGTCGGTTGTTTATTACAGTTTGTTTATTGCTCGGTCGGCGAAGGGGTGGTGAGTGGCTTTGGCTGCTGTGAGCCTTTGGCGTGAGTGGTTTTTTGAAGATCTGAAGCCGTGAGTGTGTTGAGAGAGAGGGGAGAGAGGATGGCGTGAGAGGAGAGCTAGATGGGAGTGTTTTTATTTTGTGAATGCCGTGAATCTAAGTGAAAGAGGAGAGTTGTATGCGTTAAGAGCCGAGAGGGTTAGGGTTGGTTTAGGTCTCTTTTTATAAGAGTGGGCTAGGGTTTCCAGTATTTTGGATGGGATTTGGTGGGCCTTGGGCGTGTGGCTTGGTTGTGTGTGGGCTTGGGCGTATGGGTTGGTTGTGTGTGGGCTTGGGCGTGTGACTTGGTGTGGGTTGCGGGGATTTTGGGCCTAGGATAATAGTTAAAACATGGGTTAATCGAGCGAACCCGAGGTTAAACAAACGAATTAAATCATAGGATGTACTTATTTTTTGAATTTTCCCCTCCGACGTCCGTTTCCCACAACTTCCGCAACTTATCGGGTAGTGCCTCCAAACGAGGCTCATCATCGGGCTTTCATGCAAAAATGCAAGTGTCTACAGTCGCCCCCACATTGATAGGCTTGTGCAGTGTTTGACAATGACAATCCTATCAAAGTCATGCATGTATTTTTACTTACCTGGCTCGCCAACTGTTGCTTGACTTACCTGTTATTCTGAGAAACTTCAAACTGAGTTGATGTTGGTGAGGCGCTGCGACCCCTAAGGTTCATCCCTGCAAGATGCTGCGATCTCTAGGATTCATTACTGAATTGAGCTGATTTGATGTGGTCCATTCCCGAACCGTTACTGTGAGGTGGTCCATTCCCGAACCGTTACTGTGAGGTGGTCCATTCCCGAACCATTATTATGAGGTGGTCCATTCCCGAACCATTACTGTGAGGTGGTCCATTCCCGAACCGTTACTGTGAGGTGGTCCATTCCTGAACCGTTACTATGTGGTGGTCCATTCCCGAACCGTTACTGTAAGGTGGCAGGCTGGTCGCCCTCAGACTCGGTTTATCTTTATGTTCACCGCTGCTTGTAATAGGTCAATGTGGATCACGTGATGTGGCATTCCATATCAACATACTATATTACATGCTACGAAATAGTCCCAATAGTTATACATATTATTGCCCTCAAGGGATGCCCCGTGTCGAAACCAGAGAACCTTCAAAGTACTCGATGCGACTCAAATCCGAGCGTTTTGAATAAATTATCTGAACCAGACTGAAAGTGTGTGTGTGCCAAGGTTCTTTT
>SKCR01053348.1:0-45484 GCA_019454045.1 Zanthoxylum bungeanum | reverse complement strand
CCAGTTTCAGATGACACTGATGAAGCCTTCAAGTACCTAGAAATCCACAAAGACACTTCAACAAGGAGGAGGCTGAGCAGTATCAACAACCAGAGGTATCAGTTCAGGACCCGAATCGGTAAAGTCTCAATTTGACTTTTATTATTCAGATTCTGACGAAGATGAAGCTGATCTTTTTGTACCAAGTGCTCCAACAACGGAGGATCAAACTTTCAATCCTCAAAATGAAGATCTTGGGAGCATGCTTTATGATGAGTGGTATTTATATCACTATTTCCCACTCATTTAATCTAATATTTTGTATAGTTTCTTGAGTTTTTGTGAATGTTTTGATGTGTGTTGTTTATTTTGTAGATAAATAAAGTTTGGAAAGCACTGGAGGCAATTTGAGGCAAAACCGGACAAACAAATGCGTCAACAGGGATATTTTCGTCTCTTCAGCGTCGCGACGCTGGAACACTGCGCGCTCGCGACGCCCCAGCGTGCGCCAAATCTGCTAACATGCGCCGGGTCCACAAAATCAGAATCTGAGAAAAGTTGACTTTGCTAACGTGCGCCGTGACACGTGTCACATCACAACAGAGATGCTAAAATGCGCCGTGCCACGTGTCGAAATCCTATTGCTTGGACGGCACCGACCCACGTGTCATCCTACGTGTCGCCACATCATCGTCCACATCAGCAGCCACATCAGCAAGTCACCGAGTCAACATGCCATGTCATCATCAGCCAATCACAACACAGCGACACGTGTCAACCTCTCATCGTCTTCGTCTGACGCGCTCCCCACGTGTCGCCACATTGTTCTTCCACATCATCACAGTGACGTCACCAATGACGTCATGAACAGTGACACGTCACCAATGACGTCAGCATAATAATGAGCTTTAGCCGCCATGACATGTGTCGCTCTAAACAGTCAGCCGCCTTGCTACGTGTCATCTCCCTCATTGTGCCACGTCGACAAAATCCGGCGTCGCGACGCTGAGGCTTTGGCGTCGCGACGCTGGAACAGTGAAAATATTTCTATAAATACTGCGCGAATTTCAGAATTTTAGTGTGCCTTTCTCTCTCTCATCTCTTTGATGAAGAGAGAGTTTCTCTCTCTAAAAATATTTTATTTTTTTTTTTTTAGTTTGTAATTTATTTAATTACTTTTGTAATAATAGTAATTTAATTTTTACTTTTTACTTTTTACAGTTTCTACTATTCATCATGTTGAAATAATTTCCCTATGCTAAGGTGAAAGGTAATTATTTTACTATTGCTATTTAGATTAATCTCCCTTAAAAATAATATATTTACTATTTAAAATTCTGATTAATAAAGGAATACCGCTATATTGGTCGGTTGGTATATTTATTTTCTGTTGGTTTAAACCTGATTAATCAAGGATACCGCCAGATTGGTCGGTTGATAAATTTATTTTAGTACCGCCTTTTTGGCTGGATTATGGACAAATATTACCGCCTATATGGCTGGTTGGACTTAATTGGACTTAATCAGGATACCGCCAGATTGGTCTTTGGTTAAATAATATCACAAGTTTATATATTATTTATGGGATATCTAAATTAGTAGTAGTAAAAGTAATTCCTTTTACCTTAGCATTTTATTTTATTGCAATTTACTTTTCAGTATTTACTTTTCAGCATTTTTACTTTATGTCTTTTATTTTTCAGTTATTAGTCCTAATTATGTGTCATAACTAAATAGTTATCTGGGGTTGTAATGAATTTCAATATCACCGGTTTATAAGGGTTAGATTATAGTTTGGGTAATATAATGATTTATTTATTGAGTCTTAATCTTAATGCTTTTTATTAACCGATCACTAATAAATTGATTAGGTAAACTTAAAATGAACTAGACATAGAGATTTTAAGTTTAAAACCTTAGACTCAATAGCCCACGATCTTCCTTGAGGATAATAACCCTTTAATAGATTTCCTTACAGGATAGGAATATACCTGTCGGGCGAGGGTAGCCATAAATTGGAACTTAATCTTAATGAATCCAGATAATGTGGTTGACATAGGAATATGGTTCAATTGGGTTATACTGGGTATTTGTGTCTGACCATCGACAGATGCTTTCGCATAATTTCGTGTTCCAGGTTAATAATCATTGTATTTCCTAACTATAAAATAATCACTTTCATCTTTATAATGATATTGGAATAAATCACAACCCTAGAACTTTGTGTCTTTTGTTATTTTCCTTAGTATTTTCTTTGTCTTTTTATTTATTTATTTATTTAACAACACCACTTTCAACCAATCAAACAAACAATCTCTCTATTCTCCATTTAATTAGATATTTGTAAATAAATAGATTCAACAATTAATAACAACAGTAGGAATTAAGTCCTCGTGGGATCGATATTTTTATACTACTTGAACGATACGTGCGCTTGCGTTATACGTGTGTGTTTACGCCGGTCAAGTTTTTGGCGCCGTTGCCGGGGACTTAATTTTCTTGAGTTGTTAATTTTGAAACTATCCAATTACTTATATCTAATTTTCTTCTTTTATTTTGTAATTTTTATTTCTTTTGTTTTCAGGTGATTAAAAAAATGGAACACTACTGGGAGATTGAAAAATTACAAGCGTTACAAGAAGATACACCCCAAATCTGGGAGCAACAGTCCGGTTTTCTGTGGCCTGTTGTCGAGCCCAATAATTATCACTGGATGCCAGAACCAAGCAATGCTACATTTGTTCATCAGAACGAATGGGGAGATGTTTGATTTGTGATAGTAACCACCCGAGCGATCAATGTATATATCGATCAGAGTGGGAGAATTTCTGGAGACAATCATGTACGAAGAGCCATCACATTTCACAGAATCACATTTTCCATCTTATCCACCATCTTCCTTCGATCCTTATCAAGAACCAGAACCATCCGAGGAAGATCAATTAATTCACATGTTCAAAGAACAAGGAGCTCGATTTGATGCACAAATTCATAGTAACGCAGAATCCATACAGAGAATGACAGATCAGATCAGACAATTAACAGAAAACCAGAACATCATACCTCAAGAACCAGTTTCAGATGACACTGATGAAGCCTTCGAGTACCCAGAAATCCACGATGACACCTTAACAGAGGAGGAGGTTGAGCAATATCAACAACCAGAGGTATCAGTTCAGGAACCCGAACCGGCAAAGTCTCGATTTGATTTCTATTATTCAGATTCTGACGAGGATGAAGCTGAAATATTTCTACCAAATACATCAAAAATTGAGGATGGAATTCTGTATCCTCAAAATGAAGATCTTGGAGATTCCATTGCACAAATGTTTGATGAAGAAATACCTGAGCCAATCATTTCAACCAGATCAGAGGATGAAGACCTAAAATCTAACATTTCTTTTCAGGTTGAAAATTTTGAAACATGTATTTCACAGATGACAGATGAAGAGCTGAATGCAGAAATTTTCAATACATCTGTGAAGAAAAGGTGGAGCAAGAAGCAGAGCAAATAGAAGAGCAATATCTGACCTTATTAAAGATCCAGAGCATTCAGGAGAAACATCGCTGTTTTGGGGAGTACAAATCAAAGAAACCACTCAGAAGCTTGACAAAATGGAATTTCCATCCCAAGTCAAGCACCATACGAGACCTCCTAATTTTATTACTTTCTTTTCAGGAACCAATGGAGCAACAAGGATCAAAAAGGTGACACGAGCATTGAATAAGACAAAATTCTTTTTACCACTTTACCGTGGAAGAGACCCTTCAAAAGCAACGCTCACGGGATTGTCTTTGATAGGACATCCAAAACAACATTGAAACCTCCTTAACAGATGAATTTCAGTCACGTCTGGCTGAAGACGAAAAATTTAGCGCTAGCAGGAGGCAACCCATGCAATTTGTTGTAATTTATTTAATTATTTATTTATTTTTGTGTGTGAACTTTTTAATTGTGTGTAGTTTTGCAGGAAAAATTAAAATGGAATTTATCAGGACAAAGCAAACCAGTACAAGCGGGATTTTCACAAAATAAAAAATTGACAAAATCACGAAGATACAAAGTTGATCCAGAAAAGACGGCCGAGTAAGAAGTCTACTTTTGGGACGCGTCTCTATGGATCATCTGTCGCAAGACATGGTTTTGCCAAAAAAAAAAAAAAAAAAAGTCCCTAAAAATTACCGAGCGTCGCGACGCACGACCAATTTCATCAGCGTCGCGACACTGTTGTTTACAAGCCTAAAACCAGCAGCCACCACGCACAGATCACTCCTCCTCTTCACAGATCTCACCATTTTCTCTCAACCCAGAAACCAGAAACCAACCATGGCCGAGCCACCAACCGAGACACCGCACCACCACCGCGAGTGTTAGCCACAATCACCGAGAGATCCACCAGCCGCATCACAAACCAAACCACCGCGAGCCACCAAACACTTCCTTCGCCGAGCCTTCACCGAGCCTTCTCCAGCAAGACGCACCACGCACAAACCGAGAACCTCCACAGCAACCCCATCGTAAACCTCCATTGTTGACCATCACCTTCGCCACAAGCCGAACCCACCAGATCTCACCATTTTCTCTCAAATCTCCACCACCACCGAAACCACAAGAGTCTTCACCAACCAAAATCCAGCCACCACAAGCCGAGATCCACACCGTGAGCAACCATCGCGAGCCACCCCTGCCGTGACTCAACCGCGAGCCAACGAACCAAATCGGCCTTTCCATCGACCAACCAGAAGCCATCACCTGCAACCATTTCGCCTGAAAACCGCACCACCACACGGCCCAGCCACCACAAACCGAGAACCAAGAGAAGCCGTGACCATCACTGCCGTCCAACAACCAACACACCAGAAACCGTGAACCACCGTAACAGCCACCAAATCTTCACTGCCGAGAGTATCACCACTGCCAAAATCAGAATTTGAAATAACAGTAATAATTTGATAAAAAAGTTGATTTGGTAATTGGGTAAACTGAAAAAAAAAATTGAATTGTGATTTGGTTGATTATGACTGTGGATTGGATTACGAAGTGTGGATTGTTGGTTGTAGTTTGATTATAGTTGTGGGGGCAAGAATTGAATTGGAGTGTTGTGGCATTTGATAGATTTAGGTTGTGTTGGATAATCAAAAATTCAGGGGAGACTCTGTCGGATTTTTCTAAAAATGCCAAAGTTGGGATTTGATTGGTGATAATTTTTTAGGATGAATTTGGGAGATTTTTAATTTTTAAAGGAGACTCTGTCGAAATTTTCAAAAAAAAAATATCGTCAAGTATCAATTGGACATAAATTTTTCCTATCGGTAATTTTTCCTGTAAAATTTCAGCTGACTAGGTAATATCTTCTAATCTCTTTTGTGTATACATAGTGTGAATTTTTTAATTTTGTGTGTTATTTTTGTAGGGAAAAGCACAAACGAAGCATTTTAATACAGAATGAATTTGTTTGACAATCAATGATGAAAGAAACATTCATTAGCGATGGCTTGAATAAGGAATAAAAAACATCTTGAGACACAAGCCTAATGAATTTATACTACGCGAGGGCGTATGGCATACACAATTCCGTGCCTTAATTATTGCTTTGATTCACTTTTCTTTTGTAATTATCTTTATTTTCGTAGACAGGATCCAGACTTTTTGACCTTTCACGATTCTTTTGTGTTTTAGCTAACAAGCTTCCTCTGGAAGATACTTGTGCTATTTTTTACTTACCCTTTTCAGGTATTATAAATTCAACTCATCATTGCACATTTGAAGATATCCAGAGTAAAACATGGAAGCCACTTCAAGAAGACGAGTTGAAAACATTTGTGTGTTTTGCGGTAGTACGGTTTGGTACTAAACCACAATACATAGAAGCAAGCACAGGAATTGGGTCGAGTCTTAGCCGCAAGGAATATACACTTAATATATGGCGGAGGTAATCTCGGACTAATGGGGATTGTTTCAAAGGCTGTACAGGAAGGAGGCAGTCATGTTTTGGGAATCGTACCAAAACCCTTGGCAGAAGCAAATCTTATTGAACCAACAAACGGAGAGGAACTGATCGTGCCAGGTATGTCTGAACGACTGGTAGAAATGATTAACCGTTCTGATGCTTTTATTGCTTTGCCAGGTGGCTGGGCACATTGGAGGATTTTTTATTGTACTATCCTTCTGGGCGAACCTAAACATACACCAGAAACCAATTGGGCTGTACAACGTTGATGGTTTTATGATTTTCTTTGTGTGTTTTTGATGATGCTCGAAGAATGGGTTCGTGTCAAAACCTTTAAAAGAACTCCTCTTTACTCTGCCAGAACTGCTCCAGATTTAATTGACCAACTCATAGCCTATGAACCGAAAGTTGACCCTATCATATCAAAGATAAATTGGTCCGAGGACGATCGTGGTAAGAGGCGTCGAATTAATCTGGATCTTAACCTGTAATTTTCCTGTAGAATTTCAACTAACCAGGTTTATTTTCTAAACTCTTCTTCTACTGTTTAAGACATTGGGGACAATGTCTCATTTAGGTTTGGGGGTGAGGTATAGTTAATAGTACTTGTTTGTATGTGTTTTTATTTTAGTCCAATTTTTTCGAAAAAAAAAAAAAAATTGAAAAATTTTCAAAAATTACAAAAATATTTGCATTTTTGTGTTTTTATTTTACTAAAAAGGTGAATTGGTAAGAAATAGCCGAGTAAGGAGTTTCCGCTCCTGAGACGTATTTCAAACCATTTATTTCGAATAAGTTAATTTTTGTTTATTTACTTTTGAATTATTTAATTTGTGAATTCTCCATAATACTGACTAAAATGGATCTTCATATGCTCATTTGACAGGTATTATCAACATACATAGTAACATACAGACATGAGCTGTAATTGAAAAATTTGTAATATTCCTGCTATAGTTTAATTGAGGAAGCATCTATAGATAGTTATGGAATAAAAAAAAATAAAAAAATAAATTTTCTGATGTAAAAAAAAAGTATCTAAGATCCGGGTTATTAAGTCTGTAAGGGTGTTTTAACACCCAGTGCCCTAAAACCAACTGGTTTGGGAGTCACTGGCCCAAAGCTCGCTATATGGATCAAAGATACTGCAAAAATATATTCATATCTGAAGTCTGAGTAATTAAGTTCGTAGGGTGTCTTAACACCTGGTGCCCTAAAGCCACCTGGTTTGGGAGTCACCAACCCAAAGCTCGCTACATAGACGGAAGGTATTGTATATAAATAAAAGTCAAAATTCAGAAAAGCAAAGAAAAAATCAGAAAAATCAGAAAATTATTCCATTACTACAAAAAGGTGTGAAATCTGATAGAACTTTAGGACAAAAATATTACTCTCTTATCAACTGCACTTATGACTGTTATGGGCAAAAATGAGTTGTTTTAATATTATGTGACTGTGTATATGAAGAAAGGTAAAAATAATCGGAGAATTTACTTATTCGGTAATTTAGAAAGAAACAAAACAACTAGTAACTTGTAGTAGAAGTTTCACCTGATTAGTTACTAAGTTTTTTTTTATTTCTTTTTCGCTTGTCTTTTTGCTTTTGTGTGCATTATTTTTACTTACATTTTTACTTTTGTAAAATGTTTGTGGGTATCATTGCTGTAAACCCTCACGAGACTACAACTCGTCCACTAGGGACACCTAGGGGTTTAAAGGCTTGTTGCATATGCTAAATGCAACCGTGATCCCTACGAAAATGGTTTAGTTAAATTTTATTATGTTATTCATTTTGTATTTTGCTCGAGGACTAGCAAAATGTTAGGTTTGGGGGTGTGATTAGTGGTATTTATATCACTATTTCCCACTCATTTAATCTAATATTTTGTATAGTTTCTTGAGTTTTTGTGAATGTTTTGGATGTGTTTTGTGTTATTTTGTAGATAAATAAGTTTTGGAAAGCACTGGAGGCAATTTGAGGCAAAACCGGAACAAAATGCGTCAACAGGGATATTTTCGTCTCTTCAGGGGCGCCGCGACGCTAGAACACTGCGCGCCGCGACGCCCAGCGAGTGCGCCGATCTGCTTCTAACATGTGCGCCGGGTCCACAAAATCAGAATCTGAGAAAAGTTGACTTTGCTAACGTGCGCCGTGACACGTGTCACCATCACAACAGAGATGCTAAAATGCGCCGTGCCACGTGTCGACATCCTATTGCTTGGACGGCCACCGACCCACGTGTCATCCTACGTGTCGCCACATCATCGTCCACATCAGCAGCCACATCAGCAAGTCAACCGAGTCAACATGCCATGTCATCATCAGCCAATCACAGCGCGACACGTGTCAACCTCTCATTCGTCTGACGGCCGCCGCCACGTGTCACCACGTTGTCTTCCACATCATCACAGTGACGTCACCAATGACGTCATGAACAGTGACACGTCACCAATGACGTCAGCATAATAATTGAGCTTTAGCCGCCATGACACGTGTCGCTCTAAACAGTCAGCCGCCTTGCTACGTGTCATCTCCTCATTGTGCCACGTCGACAAAATCCGGCGTCGCGACGCTGAGGCTTTGGCGTCGCGACGCTGGAACAGTGAAAAAAATTTCTATAAATACTGCGCGAATTTCAGAATTTTAGTGTGCCTTTCTCTCTCTCATCTCTTTGATGAAGAGAGAGTTTCTCTCTCTAAAAAATATTTTATTTTTATTTTTTTTTAGTTTGTAATTTATTTTAATTACTTTTGTAATAATAGTAATTTAATTTTTACTTTTTACTTTTTACAGTTTCTACTATTCATCATGTTGAAATAATTTCCCATGCTAAGGTGAAAGGTAATTATTTTACTAATTGCTATTTAGATTAATCTCCCTTAAAAATAATATATTTACTATTTAAAATTCTGATTAATAAAGGAATACCGCTATATTGGTCGGTTGGTATATTTATTTTCTGTTGGTTTAAACCTGATTAATCAAGGATACCACCAGATTGGTCGGTTGATAAATTTATTTTAGTACCGCCTTTATGGCTGGATTATGGACAAATATTACCGCCTATATGGCTGGTTGGACTTAATTGGACTTAATCAGGATACCGCCAGATTGGTCGGTATTTGTGTCTGACCATCGACAGATGCTTTCGCATAATTTCGTGTTCCAGGTTAATAAATCATTGTATTTCCTAACTATAAAATAATCAATTCATCTTTATAATGATATTGGAATAAATCACAACCCTAGAACTTTGTGTCTTTTGTTATTTTCCTTAGTATTTTCTTTTGTCTTTTCATTTATTTATTTATTTAACAACACCACTTTCAACCAATCAAACAAACAATCTCTCTATTCTCCATTTAATTAGATATTTGTAAATAAATAGATTCAACATTAATAACAACAGTAGGAATTAAGTCATCGTGGGATCGATATTTTTATACTACTTGAACGATACGTGCGCTTGCGTTATACGTGTGTGTTTTACGCCGGTCACTTTTTACCATGATGTTTGAAGAAGATCTATCTGAACCATCCATTCCAGTCATACCAGAGGATGAAAACCTAATTTCAGAAACATCTTTGTATCCTCGGGTTGACAATTTTGAAGCATGTATTTCACAGATGACAGATGAAGAGAGAGATGAATATGGAAATTTTAAAATACATATGTGAAGAAAATGTGGAGCAAGCAAAAACAGAGCAATGGAGGAGCAATGTCTGACCTTAATAAAGATCCAGAGCATTCAGGAGAAACATCGCTGTTTTGGGGAGTACAAATCAAAGATATCACCCAGAAGCTTGACAGAATGGGAACTTCCATTCCAAGTCAAGCACCATATAAGACCTCCTGATTTCTTTCTTTCTTTGCAGGAACCACTGGAGTAACAAGGAGCAAAAAGGTGGCACGAGCACTGAATGGGACAAAACTCTTTTTGCCACCTTACTGTTGGAAGAGACCCTTTAAAAGCAATGCTCACGGGATTGTTTTTGATCGGACATCTAAAACGACATTGAAACCTCCTTAACAGATGAATTTCAGTCACGTCTGGCTGAAGACGAAAAATTTAGCGCTAGCAGGGAGGCAACCCATGCAATTTTTTGTAATTTTTATATATTTTGTGTATACATGTTGTAGAGTTTTTAATTTTGTGTGTTAGTTTTTTTTCAGGGAAAGCAACGAACGGCATTTTAAGACAGAAGGAATGGTGTTTGGCAATCACAAAGATGAGAGCTAATTCATTAGTGGTGGTTGAGTAAGGAATGGATTCTTGAGACGCATCCTGATGAATTATATACCAAACTAGTGGCGTATTGCGTACACAATTCTGTTGCCTTAATTATTGCTTTGATTTGCTTTTCTTTTGTTTTTATCTTTATTTTCGCCGACAAGATTTATACTTTTTGACTTTTCACGATTATTTTAACGTTCATCTAATAATTGTCATTTGGCAGATACTTAGTGCAATTATTACTCACCCATTTCCAGGTCTATAAAATCAGCTATGGCATTTTCTCTTCAATCCATTCAGAGATACACATCTAAATAAGAGAGAGAAAATGGAAGCACTTCACAGTAGCGAATCAAGCGAATTTGTGTTTTCTGTGGATTTAATTCTGGTAATAAACCAGAATTCATCGAGGCTGCGAAGGAATTGGGGCGAGTCATAGCGGAGCGAAATATGCACCTGGTATATGGCGGTGGCAATCTTGGATTGATGGGAAGTATTTCAAAAGCTGTTCAGGATGGTGGCGGTCATGTTTTGGGAATCATTCCAAAACCTTTGGCGGACGAACACTTAATCGGACAAACAAATGGAGATGAACACATCGTATCTGGAATGCCCGAACAAATTCATGAAATGATCAATACTGCAGATGCGTTTATTGCGTTACCATGAGGGATTGGGACGTTTGAGGAAATGTTTACAGTAGCATAATGGGCGCACTTAAATATTCATCGGAAGCCCATTGGGTTACTTAACATTGAGCATTTCTTCGATTTTCTGTTTGTATTTCTTGCAGAAGCCAAAAGACATGAGTTCGTCACGAAATCAGTACATGATATCTTCCTGACTGCGACAAAGGCTGAAGAATTAATTGACCAAATCATAGCCTTTGAACCAAAACTCGATCCCATTCTCTCCAAGTTGGACTGGACAGACAACGATCGTGGTAAGAAGCGTAAACTGGACATAGATCTTAATCGGTAGATTTCAGCTAACCAGGTACGACCTTCTTAACTCTCCTATTACTATTTAAGACATTGGAGACAATGTCTCATTTAGGTTTGGGGGAGGAAATTAGTTGATTAGTACCTTGTTTTTAGTTTGTATGTTGTTTTTATTTTTAGTCCAAAAATTTTCGAAAAATACAAAAAAATTGAAAAATTTTCAAAAATTAAAAAAAAAAAATTTTTTGGTTTTTGTGTTTTTATTTTGACTGAAAAGGTGAAATTGGTCAGAGATAGCTGAGTAAGGAGTTTCCACTCCTGAGACGTATCTCAAGCCTATTTTCGAAACAAATTAATTTTTGTTTATTTTATTTTGAATTATTTAATTTGTAAATGCTCCTTAAAACGGACTAAAAGGAATCTTCATATGCTCAATTGATAGATATTATCAACATATATAGTAACATACGGACATAAGCTAAAATTGAAAAGTTTGTAATATTCAGTGCTCTAGTTTAATTGGAGGAAACATCTCAAAAAAGCAGTGGAGTAAAAAAAAAAAAAAAAAAAAACGTCTGAGATCCGGGTTACTAAGTCTGTAAGGGTGTTTTAACACCTAGTGCCCTAAAACCAACTGGTTTGGGAGTCATTGGCCCAAAACTCGCTACATGGATCAAAGATGCTGCAAAAATATATATATCTGAAGTCTGAGTAATTAAGTCCGTAGGGGTGTCTTAACACCTGGTGCCCTAAAGCCAACTAGTTTGGGAGTCACCGACCTAACACTCGTTACATAGATGGAAGATATTGTATATAAATAAAAAAAATAGAGAAAAAAATCAAAGAAAAAATCAGAAAAATCAGAAAAATTATTCCATTGCTGCAAAAAAAGGTGTGAAATCTGATAGAACTTTAGGACAAAAATATTACTCTCTTATCAACTGCACTTATGACTGTTGTGGGCAAAAATGAGTTGATTAATATTTTGTTGGCTGTGTATATGAAGAATGGTAAAAATAATCGGAGAATTTACTTATTCAGTAATTTAGAATAAAACAAAACAACTAGTAACTTGGAGTAGAAGTTTCATCTGATTAGTCACTAACATCTTTATTCTCTTTTCGCTTGTCTTTTTGCTTTTGTGTGCATTAGTTTTAACTAACTTTTTACTTTTGTAAAATGTTTGTGGGTATCATTGCTGTAAGCCCTCACGAGACTACAACTCGTCCATTAGGGACACCTAGGGGTTTAAAGGCTTGTTGCATATGCTAAATGCAACCGTGATCCTTACGAAAGTGGCTTAGTTTAATTTTAATTTATTTTGTTCTTTTGCTCGAGGACTAGCAAAATGTTAGGTTTGGGGGTGTGATGAGCGGAAAATATATCAATATTTACCGCCCCTTTTACTTAATATTTTGTTTAGTTTCTCGGGTTTGATGAACGTTTTGATATGTTTTATTTTATTTTGCAGATAAAATAATATCGGGACTCAATGAAATCATTTAGGACGAAATGTGGATCAAATAAGGGCAATTATTGGACTCGATATATTAATTTTGGAGATTGGAAACTTGAAATGGCGTTTTGACGAAGTGCAGTTTTTGAAATTCCAGTTTTACGCATCTGTCGTAGTTTGGGCATAACTGTTTACTCAGATATCGGATTGAGCTGATTCAAGTTCCAGATTAAAGACGACTCAAAGATCTACAACTTTGAAAGAGAACATATTTTCGAATTATGATGATTTCATGACCGAAATTAATGAACCATCCAGAAGTGTGTGGAGTGTAATTATTAAAAGTCATTATCAATCATTTTCAAAGCAAAATATTAATTAATTAATAATTAATAAAAATTATCAAATCAACACCAAACAAGATAAGCAATTAGTGGAGCAATTATGGATTTGGTGGAGTAATTAGTGGAGAAATTAATAATGGATTTTGTGGAGAAATTGATTGATGATTTGATGGTGGCAAAATTTTGCCTATAAATACCAAGCCATTTCATTTGTAAAATTCATACTTTCTTCTTTGAAATTCTTAATGAATAAATAAGAAGATTGTATCTAGTTTGTTTATTTTTAGTTTTCAGTAATTAATTTTCAGTTTCGCACTTTCTTTTCTTTACTTTTCAGTTTTTACTTTCCGCAATTTACTTTTACGCACAATACTTTTCTTTCTTTAATTTTTCAGTTTTTACTTTTCAGTAATGAGGAGGTAACTTCCCCAACTATGGTGAAAGGTAATTCTTTTACTATTACTATTTAGATTAATCTCCCTTAAAAATAATATATTCACTATTTAAAATACTGATTAATAAAGGATACCGCCAGATAGGTCGGTTGGTAAATTTATTTTGGTACCGCCTTTATGGCTGGATTATGGACAAATATTACCGCCTATATGGCTGGTTGGACTTAATTTGACTTAATCAGGATACCGCCAGATTGGTCGGTTGGTAAAATAATATCACAAGTTTATATATTATTTTATGGGAGATATCTAAATTAGTAGTAGTAAAAGTAATTCCTTTTACCTTAGCATTTTATTTTATTTTACTTTTCAGTTTTACTTATGTCTTTTACTTTTCAGTATTTTTACTTTATGTCTTTTACTTTTAAGTTGTTACTAGCCCTAGTTATGTGTTAGTTATCTGGGGTCGTGATGAATTCTAATATCACCGGTTTATAAGGGGTTTTTTATAGTTTGGGTAATTTAAAGGTTTACTTATTAAGTCTTAAGCTTAATGCTTCTTGTTGTCTGATCACCAATAAGATTGATGTGGTAAATCTAAAATGAACTAGACATAGGGATTTTAGGTTTCAGCCTTAGACTTAATAGCCCACGATCTTCCTTGAGGATAGATAACCCTTTAATAGATTTCCTTACAGGATAGGAATATACCTGTCGGGGGGGGGGTAGCCATAATTGGAACTTAAACTTAATGAATCCAGATAATTTGGTTGACATAGACATATGGTTCAATTGGGTTAAACTGGGTATTTACATCTGACCATCGACAGAGGCTTTTGCATAATTTAGTGTTCCACGTTAGTAAACTGATTTATTACACAAACATAAAATAACCACTTCATCTTTTAAATGATATTAGAATGATTCACGACCCTAGATCTTTGTGTCTTTTGTTATTTTCCTTAGTATTTTCTTTTGTCTTTTTATTTATTTATTTATTTTGTAAAACCACTTTCAATCAATCAAACAATCATTCTCTTCTCTATTTAATTAGATATCTATAAATAAATAGATTCAATAATTAATAACAACAGTAGAAATTAAGTCCTCGTGGGATCGATATTTTTATACTACTTGAACGATACGTGCGCTTGCGTTATACGTGTGTGTTTACGCCGGTCAATGCACCCTAATGGATATATATACCAAGCGAGTAGCGTATTGCTTACACAATACCGTTGCTTTAAATAATTGCTTTGATTTGCTTTACTGTTTTGATTTCCTTTATTTTCGCCAACAAGATCTATACTTTTTTACTTTCCCGATTTTTTTAACGTTCATCTAATAATTGTCATTGGCATGTACTAGTATAATTATTACTCACCCTTTTTCAGGATCTATAAATTCAGCTCGTCATTCCTCTCTCTGACACATCCAGTTAATAATTTAGATAAGAGAGAAATGGAAACCTCCTCCAAGTGATGAGTTACTCATATGTGTTTATTTTTTGGATCTAACTATAGGTCTAAACCATAATTTATTGAGGCCACAAAAGAATTGGGGAGAGTTATAACGGAACAAAATAAGAACTTAGTATATGATGGTGGCAATCTTGGATTGATGGGATGTGTTTCAAAAACTGTGCAAGAAGGTCGCAGCCATGTTCTGGGGATCATTCCAAAACCATTAGCAGATGCAAACCTCATCGGAAACTCAAATGGAGAGGAATGCATTGACTCAGGCATGTCCGAACAAATTATTGAAATAATCAATCATGCTGATGCTTTCGTTGCTTTACCAGTTGGGCTTGGCATGTTGGAAGAAATATTCACAGTTGCATCATAGGCGAACTTGAACATCCACAAAAAACCATTAGACTACTTAACGTGGATGGATTTTTCTATTTCCTTTTTATATTTCTTACAGATGCCAATAAACATGGGTTCATCTCGAAACCAGTGAAGGACATATTTATAACTGTAAGAAAGGCTGATGAATTAATCGACCGACTCTTAGCCTATGAACCAAAAATCGACCCCATTGTTTCCAAGTTGAACTGGTCTGGTAGCAATCGTGGTAAGAAGTGCAAACTGGACCTCGATCTTAATCAGTAATTTTTAGTTACAGTTGTGTTAGGGTTGGTGCTTAGAGTGCAAATCCGGATCGTATTTATGTCCGATTCAAGAATACGATCAATGTCTTTTTCAATAATATTACTTATTTAGTGGTAGCACCTCTTGTCTTTTATACACATATTTGATCTAATTACGATTAGATATCTAATTATGATTAGATTGAAACTAAATCTGATTTAGTGATACGTGTATATTAGACAAAGACCGTAGGATTTACAATGTAGTGCGCAGTTACAACAAAGCTTGTAATTGACATTGGGAAGCATCACTATAAGTTTTATATCCATAAATAAAGTTCCTGGTCAAGATTCACTAACACGGGTTGGTTAGTAAAATCCGCTGAGACCAGTACATGTCGTATATCGTTACTTGGTCCGATGGTTTATCCCAATGAACCATAAGTCTCGGGAGACTCCTATAGACATGTAGGTGTTTATTTGATAAAACACTAAATGACTCACTGAAGATTTCCTAATAGATGGTACACAACATTAATAGGAATCTTCTCGAGTTGAGCGAACATAGTGGTCCTTCAACTTGAGATACATGTAGGCACTACATTTTTGCATATAAGTCCCGATGATGAGTCTCATACGGAGGCAATACTCTTTAGGTTGCGGAAGTCACGGGAAACGAATGTTCGAAGGGGAAAATCAGAATAAGTATGTCATCAGATTCAATTCACATGTTCACTGCTTTCGCGTTCGTGCTGCGTTCGTCAGCATATTTGAACGTCAAAAAGATTACGGGCGTTCATGTAGCATTCGAATCGGCGTTCGAACAGTTTCGGTACTTCTCGTTTTGCTGGTAGCCTCACGCCCAAGCCCATTAGCCCAACAAAACCCATCCAAAACATAATTAAAATATTTAAAATACATGTCACAAATTAAACTAAATTAATTAAATCAAATCTCTTCCTAATGTAATCAAATATATCATATTCCTAATCAAGACAAATCACATTCCCTAATTAAAAGATACAAATCAAATCATATCTAATCACTTCCCTAATTAAAAGATTTTTCCCTATCACACACTAATTAAAAATATCTTCCATAATTAGACAAATCCTATCCCTTTCCAAACAAGGATAGCTCCCATCCATTTGAGTATAAAAAAGAAGCCTTCACCAACACATCAAAGGGCTAGCTCAATCTCACAAAAAACATAGAGAAAATAACCTAAGGATTCACGCCACTCACCTCACAAATCAGGTCCTCACGTTACTGCCTCATTCAACACGTCCTCACCACCCTCACACACAAAGCCACTCAACAACATGTCCTCAAGCCACACATCCTCACGTTACTGCCTCATTCAACACGTCCACACACCCTCACATTACCGCCTCAAATCACTTCATCAACTGTCCCTTGAAGCCCCTTCAATTACCGCACAAACACAGCCCCTGAATAGCCATATTTCACAGCAAAACTGTCCAGAAAATTGCACCTAAACCACCGAAATTATGCCCTTGAAACACAGCCCTTTTACCGAAAAAATCACCTAAAACAACAACCCCAATTCCCCTTAAAAAAACGCCAAAACAGTCCCTTAATACAATGAAAACCGTGACTAGAAATTACAGCAAAAAACGAGCAGCAAAACAGAGTAAAAACAGCAACCCAAACAGCGAAACAGTGCAGAGAAATGTTGAACCAGTGAACCAGAGGAGTTGCGGAGCATCAACCCTTCCGACAACCGCATACCGCACTTTCGAGAGACGACTAAAGAGGTTAGACCTGAGGGCACCTTCTTTATTTATTATCCTTTGTTTTCATTTATATTATTACTTTATTTCATATGAGTCTTGTGGATTGGTGCATGATGTGATTTTCGGATGAACAGATTATGTTAGAGTTTCTATAGGTCCCAAGATCAAAACTCAAGCATGAAACACAAGTGAATACAACGACGAAGTTGCGGAATACTTACATCGAGCGGTTGAGAGACGATTTGGCAACAAAAACGAACTGAAATTCTGCTCACTGCCCACTGCTCATGTGCGCCCACTGCAGCAGTTTGGTGGTCTGTTTTGCGCCATTTTGAACATAAAAAATGAGCTCCAAGCTTCATCAAAACGTTCCCGGCTCATGGGGGAAACTTCCCTATCACCTTCGCATTGATCTCGGCGTGTGCTAGCACTCTTGTTTTGCCACAAAACACACTTGCTTCCCTCCATTTTCTTTTTATCAAACTCGGCAGTTCACTGCCTCATAAGAAAAGAGAAATGGCGTGAGGATGAGAGGAAGAAGAAGAGGAGAGAGAGGAGGGAAAGTGATGTCTTGTGTGTATACGGTTTTGGGTGTTATTAAAGTGTATCAAATACACATGAAATGAAAAGCAATTTCATTTCAAAACACATTTGGCTTTAATTGCCAACCACACACATCACTCATCACATCAAGTCACCTCAATCATGTTGTCAAGTCACATCACTCAAAGTGACAAGTGATTTGACACTTGATGCGACTAATGATGGACGCTTGATTTGACGTGCCGCACTCGAATTCGAAATACGAATGCGCTCGTAAATAATCTCGGGCTCGGGTTCGCTAATTCTAAATTAACGAATTTTCCGTTACGTCGTAATTAAATGATTACGCCTAGCGAAATCACTATTCACGGTCGCTAACGAATTAATTCAAAATTAATTGGCTCGCCCGAATTAAAATCTAATTTCAATTCCGCGTCGAAATCCAATTTCCTTTAATATATCAAATATATTAATTAATCGATTAATTCCAAATTAATCGTTTTCTCTCTTTAAATGATATTTTATCCCAGATTAAAATATCTCCGCAATTAATCCCAGATTAATTTTCTCTCTCATCATATTAATCCCAGATTAATAAAAGTGCGAGTCATACGTCATCGGTGAATATTTGGGAAGCGACCCATGAGATCCCCGGATATTTGGGTAGTAAATACGGTCGTCGGAGTATCCGAATCACGTACGTACCAAGTACTACGTTCTACCGATTTACGAGACAAGGTCGACTCCTAGCAAAGCACCAAGTCTTCCCAATTCTCCGGACATATTCTTATAAGAATATTAAGATCTGTATCAAGCGTAGTATACCATTGTATTGTGTGTATCGGCCCAGTATCGGATAGTCACGTGCTAGGGCTGGGGCTGGAAAAGTGTCTACCCCGTCCGAAGCACATATCGGATATCTGGTAACATAGTCTCTATAATCAGATATTCATGACCTGGTCACAATATCCCGATTGGTTGCGCAACACTCAAGAGCACTAGTACCATATCCTGCGTGACATCATCTCCATTATGACTGAAGTGATACTTCCGTCTTGACATCACACCCAATACACTACGACTCTCTGATAAACCCAGAAGTGGTGTACGCAGAACCGGTTAAAGCCCTGTACCACCAAGACCAAAGTCTATCGATTATCGTAAGTATTAGCGATGTAAGTCTCAGGTTAAGACTATACACACCTACCTTGATTTCGGCCTCCCATAGACACATAGTCATAATACCAATGGGATTCCGAGGGGTCTATCCAGAGCGAAGCTGTTTCTCGTACCATCGGTGAAACACAACCTCCTATCGCACTTGCATAAGTATCCAATACTTATATATATGAGAACTATGTTGTTGTGCCCTCACAACGCACACAAGTGCAATACTAGCCTATTCCGCATTATCGATGTCCTGTCTCGATAATACTCCGGCTAGGGATATTTAATGATTAATCCTTCGTGGATTGATATTGTCTCATATCATTCTCAATCCAGGAACTAATCATATGGACCACTCTTCATTTATACATCTATAGTGATCTAATCACAAATGATGAGAGTGTAATTTCCTTGTCACATAGTTAATTTGTACAACAACACCATGATCTGTACAAATAGTGACGCTATGGGTCATTTTGTCCAACAATCTCCCACTTGGCACATAGCGAGTCACTCAAGTGTCCTACACCCGAACTATGTACGGTTCGCTCAAATTGCTGAGGAAGGGTTTCGTCAGCGGATTTGTTTGATTATCGTCTGACGCGATTTACACGATCATCACATCGCCACGATGTATGATCCGAACGAATCAGATGATATAGAAGTATATATCTGGATCGTCGATGAGACCTTTATTCCTTAGCCTGTGCTGACGCCTAGCTCAGCTGCTAAAAGAACTATATCTAATCTAATTAGATTTATTTTCGATCCAAATGGCTTCTATTGCTGCCTCAGCTGCAGCAATAATCCGCATTTTTGTTGTTTATTCGGCAACAGTTATCTTGCTCGGAATATTTCCAGCTCACTGTCCCAGTGTTCAAACTTTATAGTACCGTAGTATTTAATTGTTTGGAAACTTGCAGCGGTGATCCCAGTCACTTCAAGTTGTCCTTCACCATAGTTTAAGACAACATCTTTAGTTCTCTCAGATACTAACAGATGTTCTTAATCTTTAATCCAGTGACTATCACTTGGATTGACCTGATCGTGACTCTATATGCTCGAAGCGTATGAGACACCAAATCAAGTACATTTTAAATGTACAATTCCCAGAGAGTGTTAACAACTCCAAATCTATCCAGTAGATCTTTATTCCTTGAATAAAGGTTGTTACTCCCCAGAATTCTACGGAGAATTTCTATTGAAAGCCAAGCTTTCAACAATAGCTTTATGGGAATTTCACTGTCAGTGCGCTCTCCCACTAACCTCCTTATATACACAAGAATTATTTCGTTTTGAGTCAAATCATAAACCATTATGATTATTTGAAAACGACAGTTCCAAGAACCTTATGCTTGCATTAATCCAAACATGGATCGAATAACCCGCAAACCTCGTTTGTTGGTTATACAAAATCGTCAGGATGTTGTAAACATCCTCCAAAGGTTTTCATTTTCAGGAAGCGATTTTGATCTGTAACTGACCATTTCATAAATGAAATACGCAGTTATCAACAAGCATCTTCAAAATGGATTTACCATGGCAACAGGTAAAAAGGTGAACCGTTATTAACACAATGTTGATAACGATACCTTTCCATCAAAAGCCCAGCTTTGTACGTTGGTATGTTGCCTTCCATGTATGTCTTCCTTGAAGACGTTTAATGTACCAATAGGCACAATGCCTTGTGGTACAACAACTAGTATCCAAAATAGTTGTTATACATGGAATCCATTTTGGACTCATGGCACTTTGCCATGAAAGGGAGTTGATACCTTGTATCATTTCCACGTACGTAGTCGGTTGGTATTCCTCAATAAGATTTACATCTTTATGAGGTTAGATCAGAAACCCATACCCTAGGTTGTTTTCTGACTCTTTCCGATCTACGCAGTTCTTGTGTATTCGAAGATTAATGGTACAGATTCATCATTGATGAACTGTTTGTGTTCCATTAAGGACTTCGTGCCTTGGATAGTATTACTCCAATTTTCATCGAGTATCACTATCCTCCCACTGACCACTGCATATCGGTATTCCTCTCAGGAAAACCGCATGGTGAGCAATAATCATATTGTTCTCATGTGAGATTTATAAGTACTATACTTAAGGTTTCCCTTAGGATTACCTATATTGGCACTTATCCAATTTGGGTTCTGACTTTGGTATCATCCAAACGTTATGCCTGGCATACCCAAATTATTAGGAGTGAGAAACCCCGTTTCTTTCCTGTTCATATCCTATAAGATATCTGTCAAACAGATTTATATGGAACCTTATTCTAAATAAGTTTTGCACTATTAATACATATCCTATTGAAGGAAACAGTAGCTCAGAGCGACTCGTGGTAAACCTTATCATGTCCAACAAAATTCGGTTTTAGTTCGGACACACCGTCTAACTGACGTGTCTCGAGAGGAGTCCTCATATGAAAGAATATTGTACTCTTTCATATACGTATGAAACTTACTGCTTAAGTATTTTCCATTACGGTCTTACCGCGACGGTATAATACTATAGCCGATCTGTTTATCTACTTCGTGTCGAAACTCCAAAAGTTTCTGATTTGTGTTCTTCAAAAGAAACACATAACCATAACGTGATGCCACATCTGTTAAGGTCACGAAATATTCATGTTCACATCTAGCCTAGCTAGATATGGGCTCACTAACTTCACCATGAATAGGGCTAACAGATCGGTGGCACTTTCACTATTACCAAGTAAATAGTGTTTTAGGTACTTTACCTAATAAACTAGATTCGCAGACTTTATTTGAATAGTCAAATCAGTCCTAGTACCCACTCTTCAAAAGTGTGGATATACGAGTCTTGTTCAATTGTGTCCTAGACAACAATACCACAAATAAGTCTCTATTGATCAAATCAATTTGAGCTATTTATTTGTCATTTTATATGTTTGAGATTTTATTTATATTCAAAATATAAATTCTGTTATTCACATCTAATGTGTTTATCTCAGTATCATCTTTATATAATGAAACACTTAGTGTTCTAGAATATAAAGGTTTATCCACAATGGATTAAACACTGATATGGAGATAATGTCTCTAGTCAAACTAGTTACATTATTACAGTTCCTAATTTAAGTACAAAACACCCAAAAGGTAGTTCCTAAACTTAGAATCTACGGTCAGTACCACACTAAGTATTTAAAATCTAATTTCAATACTAGTTGTGAACATAACTTTGACAAACATTTTTAAAGTCAGAGCCTTGCCCTTTCTTTAATTCCTTCGTGTCTGCCATATCCAAATGGTAGTCATTTTTGTATATGTCAATTATCTTTTCAATATTTCACAAACCTTAGCCAAGCCTTGGGTTTTAGAATATCGAAATGATGTGCACCTTGTGCAACTTGCCCAATTGCAAACTTTGACTTAAAATATTTATTGTCAAGTATATTAAATTAAGCACTAAAGTCATCATCACATAAATCTTCCAAAGATTTTATGCTCTACTTATTTGCTTAATTCTGGGCCTAGATATAACAAGTTTTTTATCAATAAAGTAACCTATTATTAATTCCCAATGAAAATTAAATCATTTAAATATTCAACTTTTCAATTTTATCTTGATTACAATAGTCCAACTATTTAATCAACGATTAGTGGTAATATATATATTATAATGATTATAGTCCAACTATATAATCAAATATAATCCAAATTAATTAACCTCAATTACATTGATTACTATAATCCAATTATAAAATCAACTGTAAACTGAAATTAATTAATTCAAATATATTGATTAATATAATCCAATTATATATAATCAAGTATAATACAGTCCAACTGTTTATTAAAACAACAATTTAAATATTAGTCCAACTAACATTTAATATTACGACGAAATAATTTGAATGAGCGCGTATGGCGAGTAATTGAACGAATATTGCAAATTCAATTCTTGCCTCCCACTATTTTTCGTCGAGCCTCTAACCCTCTGTCGAGTACTCGGGAAACCGTGTTTCCCAGTGGGCTAGGATCCCGTTAAATATCACACAATCTTGACTTTGGCCAACAAATTGTATGATAATTAACTAGGTAGATCTCGAAGATCAATTGGATCTCATCCAACTCCTAGATCCGTAGGTGGACATCCAAGTCCCAAACATATATCTTATATATGCCTATACATCGAATGTATACCCTAACCTTTTTCCTTTTCTGAATCAACTAGGCCTTGGCTTTGGCACAACAAACCTAGTGATCCCAGTCAAGCGCGGACCCATTGACATGGAAGCTTCGTAATCAATGTCAATGGACAAGAAGTGGTCTTGACTTTGGCCAACAAACCACAACTTGGACACGACACCGATATGGAACAAAGCCTCGTGACTAAAACACATCTTCGACGGACAAGGGCTTGACTTTGGCCAACACCCCTGCCAATCTCGGATCTTGAGTAAGAATCACTCAATGGAAGGAAAATAAACGCTTGATATTTAACGAGGGTTTTTCGCGTGCAAATTGGCTACCAATTTAATTATCTTTGTTAAGGTCTCATCATCATACACCCTTAAACATGCATTCTAAATACATAATAAAGCGAGTATGAAAATAAATAATAATGATATGCGGATGGATACTTTACATTGATCCTAGATCAAATCTCTCACTTTCTCACTCAAGCTAGCACTTGTACTACTTCTAACCCGTTACACTACACTTCTAAAGAAACCTCATTTACATGGAGGGGAATAGGTGAGAAGAGAATACAAGAGAATGAAGGTGATAAGGCTGGACACGCAGGTCCAATTTAATAATCGAATTTATTACAACAATTTCTAAAATTGCCCACCCATCTAATATCCATCTGATATACATTATTCATGCATCACAACCATGTATTCCACTCATAAGCATGCTATCAATCAATCTAATCAAATTAATTAATCTGATAATTATGTGATCATCCAATGTTCAACACAACGATTTGATTTTGTTCGAGTCAAACTCGTTTTTGCGAATAAGTACTTAAAGTACGAATTCCGGAATTAAATTAAACTACATAATTAAATCCATTCAATTTGTATTTAATTCTAATTCACTATTTAATTCCAAATTAAATATCACACTTTATTAATAAACCTTTACGACTTAAATTCCAAATTTAATCGTTATGGGTCTCAAAGACCGATTAATATCCAATATTAATTTAATTAAAGTCTAATGGGCTTTTAATTAATTTCTTAAGGCGTGGACTTTTGGTCAACTCGAGTCAAACCGAATAACAAAATCCAATCCGGGAGTTACCCCATAAGCCTAGAAATCAATCTTGGCCCATTAGGCCCAATTAAACTTTAAAGGTCCAATAGTCGCATTTGGGCTTTATGGATGCGGTTTTGGGCCCAATTGGATCCAACCAATTTTGCCTAAACCAACTTTGTAACAACAAAGTCCAATAAGCCCAAAACAACAATTCAAGCTCAATTTCCAAAATTAGCTCAATTAATTAAATTACACAAATCCATTTCGCAATTTAATTACCTAAAGTGTATATCATGATTAATCACCCAATTAACATTTCTAAAACATCAATTCATACAATTAATCATGCTCATTTTCATCATCACATGTCCAACACATTTTGATTAAAATCAAACCCATATACATGCTACATTAAGTCTCGGCCAAGGGGATTTTAATGTCCAACTTTAAACCCAATCCAATTGAATCCAAATCAACATCCCAATGTTTTAAAGTCATCCAATGAATCAAAAAAAAATACCAAGACATAAGGGCACTTCATCAATTCGGCCAACAAAAGCATTTTGGGGAAATTTGTTCCAAACATATTTCAATCAAATTGATCCAATCAATCATCAATTAAAACATATTCAAGCATACTTAATCATCCAATTTCATAATTGCATGCTCAAATCAATTTTACCAATTTCATGCTCATTATCTTCTTGGCAATTTGGGGATTTTACGTCCGATTCGAATTCAATCCAATTGATTCCGCAATCGACATTAAATCATCATCCCAAATGATTTCCAACACATCCAATTGTCAAAAATCAAAAATCCCAAGACATTAAATTAATTGTCAAATTCGGCCAAGGTGATAAATTTGGGGAAAATGTTCCAACATTAATTTCAACAAATTGATCCAATCAATCCTCAATAAAACACATTTAAGCATACTAATCAATCCAATTTCATTATCATGCTCAAAATCAAATTTGCCCAAATTTTAGCCCTAACTTTTTCATGCTTTTAACCCAAGCTCTTGATGCCATTGTTAGAGTTTCTCTATAGGTCCCAAGATCAAAACTCAAGCATGAAACACAAGTGAATACAACGACGAAGTTGCGGAATACTTACATCGAGCGGTTGAGAGACGATTTGGCAACAAAAACGAACTGAAATTCTGCTCACTGCCCACTGCTCATGTGCGCCCACTGCAGCAGTTTGGTGGTCTATTTTGGGCCATTTTGAACATCAAAAACGAGCTCCAAGCTTCATCAAAACGTTCCCGGCTCATGGGGGAAACTTCCCTATCACCTTCGCATTGATCTCGGAGTGTGCTAGCACCCTTGTTTTGCCACAAAACACACTTGCTTCCCTCCATTTTCTTTTTATCAAACTCGGCAGTTCACGGCCTCATAAGAAAAGAGAAATTGCGTGAGGATGAGAGGAAGAAGAAGATGAGAGAGAGGAGGGAAATTGATGTCTTGTGTGTATACGGTTTTGTGTTATTAAAGTGTATCAAATACACATGAAATGAAAAGCAATTTCATTTCAAACACATTTGGATTTAATTGCCAACCACACACATCACTCATCACATCAAGTCACCTCAATCAAGTTGTCAAGTCACATCACTCAAAGTGACAAGTGATTTGACACTTGATGCGACTAATGATTTGACGCTTGATTTGACGTGCCGCACTCGAATTCGAAATACGAATGCGCTCGTAAATAATCTCGGGCTCGGGTTCACTAATTCTAAATTAACAAATTTTCCGTTACGTCGTAATTAAATGATTACGCCTAGCGAAATCACTATTCACGTCGCTAACGAATTAATTCAAAATTAATTCGCTCGCCCGAATTAAAATCTAATTTCAATTCCGCGTCGAAATCCAATTTCCTTTAATATATCAAATATATTAATTAATCGATTAATTCCAAATTAATCATTCTCTCTCTTTAAAAGATATTTTAACCCAGATAAAATATCTCCGCAATTAATCCCAGATTAATTTTCTCTCTCATCATATTAATCCCAGATTAATAACAGTGCGAGTCATACGTCATCGGTGAATCTTGGGAAGCGACCTATGAGATCCCCGGATATGTTGGCAGTAAATACGGTCGTCGGAGTATCCGAATCACGTACGAACCAAGTACTACGTTCTACCGATTTACGAGACAAGGTCGACTCCTAGCAATGCACCAAGTCTTCCCAATTCTCCGGACATATTCTTAAAAGAATATTAAGATCTGTATCAAGCGTAGTATACCATTGTATTGTGTGTATCGGCCCAGTATCGGATAGTCACGTGCTAGGGCTGGGGTTGGAAAAGTGTCTACCCCGTCCGAAGCATATATCGGATATCTGGTAACATAGTCTCTATAATCGGATATTCATGACCTGGTCACAATATCCCGATTGGTTGCGCAACACTCAAGAGCACTAGTACCGTATCTGCGTGACATCATCTCCACTATGACTGAAGTGATAATTCCGTCTTGACATCGCACCCAATACACTACGACTCTCTGATAAACCCAGAAGTGGTGTACGCAGAACCGGTTAAAGCCCTGTACCACCAAGACCAAAGTCTATCGATTATCGTAAGTATTAGCGATGTAAGTCTCAGGTAAGACCATACACACCTACCTTGATTTCGGCCTCCCATAGACACATAGTCATAATACCAATGGGATTCCGAGGGGTCTATCCAGAGCGAAGCTGTTTCCCGTACCATCGGTGAAACACAACCTCCTATCGCACTTGCATAAGTATCCAATACTTATATATATGAGAACTATGCCGTTGTGCCCTCACAACGCGCACAAGTGCAATACTAGCCTATTCCGCATTATCGATGTCCTGTCTCGATATTACTCCGGCTAGGGATATTTAATGATTAATCCTTCGTGGATTGATACTGTCTCATATCATTCTCAATCCAGGAACTAATCATATGGACCTCTCTTCATTTATACATCTATGGTGATCTAATCACAAATGATGAGAGTGCAATTTCCTTGTCACATAGTTAATTTGTACAACAACACCATGATCTGTACAAATAGTGACGCTATGGGTCATTTTGTCCAACAGATTATGTGTTCTCTTTTGTGGTATATCGGATGGAAACTCGGATGTAAATTCCGTAGCCGAATCCGAATGGACGGTATTGCGGTTTGCACTCGGGATACAATGCCACGCACCGCTTGAGAGATTCACATGTTTCGTTTCATCCAACCTTGCGTTTTAAGCATGATTTAGTATGTTATTACTTTCTGCATGTTACTTATTTATACATGATGATATAGTGCGCATGGGAAAATCAAGTTGGATTAAAGGTCCTCCATTTTGAGAGATAAAAAGCCTAAGGGCTACCTTTGCCACGATGTTTTGCCGCGTCGGACGAAGTATGCATGATTGAATGTGAGATATGTTTAATCGAGCATACGAGGTCCTATATTATTGTTGTCTTTATTTATATGCATTGTAATATAATACACAGGCTAACTATGGTGGATTAAAGGACCTCTATTCGAGGGAAATGCATGAAGGCTACCTTTACCTTGATGTTTTGCTGTGCCTTTTATTATGCCATTTATCCTTTGCATATCATCGCTTTATTTACGCATGCATTGCATTGTTGTGCGCATGGGCTAACTAGGGTGGATTAAAGGTCTTCTTTTCGAGGGAAATATCTAAAGGCTATCTTTTCCACGATGTTTTGCCGCGCCGGACGAGGTGCACCAGATTGAATGTGAAATGTGTTCCATCGGGCATACGAGGTCCTACATTGTGCATTTGTTTATCCATATATGTGTTTGTGTCATTTCGGATGCCATTTTGGCAATCTCGTTCGAACACGTTTACCAACGCTACACGAACCTATTCATTCTGCCTTATTTCCGTTCAAACTCGTCTCAGAACGTTACTCAAACGCTTGCATTCTGTTTACCGTTCGAACACGTTTACGAACGCTACTCGAACGCGCATGCATTTTATTGTATCATGCATCAGGTCTCATCCGTTCGAACGCGTTATCAAACGTTATACGAATGCGGACATTCTGTTTATCGTTCGAACATATTATCAAATGCTACTCAAACGCTTGCATTATGTTTACCGTTCGAACGCGTTTACGAACGCTACACCACCCGCACACACTGGACATATTCCTTCATCATTTTCATGCATGTTTGTTCCCTTAGTCATTCCCTTCCCCGTCACATGCTTCGTTAGTGTAGTTAGACATTATGTCCCATAGCGTCACTGTTTGTAAATGATATTGTATTATTGTACAAAATTAACTATGTGATAATGAAATTGCCTTTTGCCGTTTTGTAATATTATTTACTTTGATATATAAATGGCGAAAGTCCATATGATTAATACCGATTGAGATGATATGAGAAAGTATCAATCAATAAAGGTTTAATCATTAAATATCCCTAGTCGGAGTATTATCGAGATCGGACATCGATAATGCGGAATAGACTAGTATTGTGCTTGTGCACGTTGTGAGGGCACAACGGCATAGTTCTCATATATTTAAGTATTGGATACTTATGCAAGTGCGATAGGAGGTTGTGTTTTACCGATGGTACGGAAAACAGCTTCGCTCTGGATAGACCCCGCGGAATCCCATTGGTAGTATGTCTACGTGTCTATGGGAGGCCGCATCAGGGTAGGTGTATATGGTCTTAACCTGAGACTTACATCGCTAGTACTTGCGACAATCGGTAAACTTTGGTTTTGGTGGTTGGGGACCTTAACCGGTTCTGTGTACACCTCTTCTGGGTTTATCGAGAATCGTAGTGTACTGGATGTGATGTCGAGATGGAAGTATCACTTCAGACATATGGAGGTGATGATCACGCAGGACACAGAACTAGTACTCTATAAAAGGTTGCAACCGTCGGGACAATATGACCAGGTCAGGATTGTCCGATTTAAAGAGACTAGTTGCTTGATGTCCGATATATGTTTCGTACGGGGCAGACACATCTCCAGCCCCAGGCCTAACATGTGATCGTCCGATACTGGATCGATGTACGCAATACTACGGTATACTACGCTTGATATAGATCTTATATTCCTATAAGAATATTTCTGGAGAATTGGGTAGGCATGGCGCTTTGCTAGAAGCCAACCTTGTCTTGTGAATCGGTAAAGACGTAGTACGAGGTACGTACGTGTTCGGATTATCCGACGACCGTATTTACTGCCAACATATCCGGAGATCTCTTGGGTCGCTTCCCGAAGATTCACCAATTACGTATGATTCAAACTCGATTAATCTTGGATTAATTACGGAGAGACTTTATCTTGGATAAAGTACTATACATAGAGAGAGAACGATTAATTTGGAATTAATCGTAAAATTATTATATTCGATATAATAATCGAAATTCGATTTCGACGCGAAATTAAAATTAGATTTTAATTCGGGCGAACGAGTTAATTTAGAATTAATTCGTTAGCGACGTAAATAATAATTTCGCTAGGCGCAATTATTTATTTAAATTCGATTTAATTAACGTCGCGACGTAAGTTCGGTATTTTGGAAATATCGAACCCGAACGCGTGAGTGCACGTGGGCCCACTTTCATTTGGAAACGTGTGGGGCCCACATGACACATGTCATATTATGCATTATTTAATTGTGATGCATTGCATGGAGATAGTGTACAATGCACTCAAAGGTTTTGCATGGAAATTGAGTGTTTGACACTCTAAGCCATTGCATGATTTGTGTCATAAGTTTATTATTAATTTAATAAACTTATGGCATAAATATAAATTGATTTTTGAAATCAAAATATTGATTCTCCTATCTTTCCTCTTGACCGAAACTGTGAAGTTTCACAGCCCTCTCCATTTTTCTGTTTTTGTTGCAAAAACTTGAAGAAAATGTGTTTGTTTGGAACATAAATTCACACACAAGGCTAGCACCTTCAAGGGATCATACAAAAGATGTGATAGGGAAACCATCAAAGAGCTTGGAAGGATCAAAGAAAGCTTGGAGCTTCCCCACTCACCTTGGCCGAAACCTTCACTGCAAGAGGGAGGAATTTCGCATCATCTTCTTCATCACAAAAGCATTGTAAGTATGATTCCGCCATACTTCAAGTTTAATATATATTCATTTGTTGTATTTCATATGCTTAATCTTTCCTTGGGACATATAATAGAAACCAACAATGGTATCATGGAGCCATGGTTAAGCATGAAATACTTTAGGTTAAAATTTGGGTAAAATTGATTGAAGCATGTTCTTGTGAAATTTGATGAATGAGTATGCTTACATGTATATAGAATGATATATATGGAATCAATTTTGAGGAAAATGCATTGGATGATTTTTCCCCCAAAACTTAACCTTGGCCGAATGGGTTGTCACATTGGATGTGTGGAATTTTTTGTGTACAAGATCATTGGATGACTTAGAACGTATACGGGACGTAGATTAGTGATTCAATCGGATTGAAAAATAAATCGACACAAAAAAATTCTCCACTTGGCCGAATGATAATGACTTATTTTTTGTTCAATTAATGTTGGACATATGTTTTGAACAATAGATGATTAATAAATTAAATGGGTATTTTTGAAATATTTGGTTTAATATATTAATCTTGGTTTTACACTTTAATTAATTGGACTTTAATGTTTGGAATATTAAAATTTAATTAATGGGCTTAATTGGTGAATTGGGCTTTTAATATTGTATTTGGGCATAATGGGCTTGGTTGAACCAAGTAGATTTGGGCCAAAAGGATTGGATCCAATTTGGGCCTAAATCACTCCATTAAGTCCAAATATAATATAATGGGCTTTAAAAATTTAATTGGGCCTTATGGGCTTAAAATTGGTTTTATGGCATTTAGGGTGATTCCTTATTTGGGCTTGGTAATTGGGTTTGACCCACATTGACCAAAGCCCAAGCCTTAATAAATCAATTGAAAGCCCATTTGACTTTAATTAAATTAAACATTGGATGTTAGTTAGTTGGGCTTTGAGACCCAATAGAATTAGATTTAGAATCTAAGTCTTTAAAGCACATTAAAAGTGTAAACATTTAATTGGAATTAAATAATTGAATTAGTATTGAATACGAATTAAATTAGATTTAATAAGTAGTTCGATATAATTCGCGAATTCGTACCTATGTACTTATTCTCAATCGAGTTGGACTCGCGCAAAATCAAAAGTTGTTTGAACATTGGATGATCACTTAAACAAAGACTAATTAATTGGATTAGATTGGTTGTAAAAGCATGTCTTGTTTGAATATTATGTATGTGATGAATGAATAGTGTATATCGGATTGATCTTAGAAGGGAAGGGAAATGGTAATTTTAGAAATTATTGTAAATTTGGAATTTATAAATTGGACCTGCGTGTCCAGCCTTATCTCTTTATCTCTTTGTATTCTCTTCTCACCTAATTCCCCTCAATGTAAATGAGGTTCTCTCTAGTATTATGTATGGTATTAGTAAAGTAGTAGAAGAAGTAGAATAGTGCTAGCAGGGAGAGGAAAAGGAGTGATTTGTTCTAGGAACAAGTTGTTATATATCCATCCGCATATCACTATTAATTTACTTTACGCGCTTTATGATGTTTTAGAAGCATGCTTAAGGGTGTATGATGATGAGACCTAACAAAGATAAATAAATTGGTTGCCAATTACGCGAAAATCCCTCAATTTATATTAAGCAAATATCCTTCCATTGAATGATTCTTGTTCAAGATCCGAAGTTGGCATTGGTTTGTTTTTGACCAAAGTCAAGACCTTTGTCAATCAAGGATGTACTTGAATCATGAGAGTTTTGTTGCATATCGGTGTCTTGTCCAAATCGTGATTTTTATTGGCCAAAGTCAAGATCACTTTGTCCCAATGACATTGATTACGAAACTTTCCTCGTCAATGGGTCCCGCTTAACTGGAATCATTAGGTTTGTTTTTGGCCAAAGCCAAGGCCTAGATGATTCGGAGGATAGGGTTAGGAAAATGTAATGGATACATTGACATTATACATATGTTTCGGACTTGGATGTCCACCTAACCGGATCTAGGAATTGGATGAGATCCAATTGATCATAGAGATCTACCTAAGTTAAATAGCATACAGCTTTTATTGGCCAAAGTCAAGGTTGTGTGTTATTTAACGGGATCCTAGCCCACTAGGAAATGCGATTTCCCGAGTTCTCACAAGAGGGTTAGAGACTTGAAGAAAATAGTGGGAGGCTATTATTGAATTTGCAATTTCGTTCAGATACTTAGCCTTACGCGTCTTTCAAAATTATTTCGTCAATATTTTAATAATTAGTTGGACTAATATATTGTTTTTGCTTGTAACAGTTTGACTCTACCCATAACATCGTTGATTTTATAGTTGGACTATAGTTGTCAAGATGACTGGCAAGGGTAATTCCGCGACATAATCATGGGCGATAATGTCTTCAAAGGACAAACTTTGCCGACTGGGAAATGAACCTCAAGATAGTGCTTGGGGCTGAGAGGGTGCTGTATACTATTCAGAGACCTCTCCCGCCTAAACCCACTGAGCCACTGGAGCTAGAGTTATGGAAGACTCATAGTGACGATTGTGACCAAGCTCAGTCAGTTATGCTAGCTGCAATGACCCAGCATTTCAGACGCCAGAACAGGGACTTGGATCCCTATAACATGATGGCAAGATTGCGTGATCTCCACCGCACCAACAAGCGGATGGAGAGGTACGAGCTAGTAAGGAAACTCTTCCGCTCCCGGATGACAGACGGCGCATCAGTTGAGGCCCACGGGACTCAAATGATCGCTGACATAGATGAGTTAGCCAAGATGGGCATTGTCTGGATTGGAGGCAGAGTTGACGATTGATATGCTATTACAATCGCTACCCGATACTTGGAAACAAATCATCATCAACTATAAGTTGATGGACACTGACGACACTCTTGGAGAGTTGTTGTCCGTGCTGAAGGAGTCCGAAAAGGAACTCCTAAAGGGGAGCAAGCGCGAGGCGCATTATGCATCGACCTCTCATGCGCCAAGGGCTGGGCCCAAGGCAATTGGAGGTGCGAGGAAGAAGAAGAAGTCAAGAACAAGGGCAAAGGCAAGTTGACAGTGGCTTCTAGGAAGCCAAAGGACAAATCTCGCGACATCTGCCTCAACTGCGGCAAGAGGGGTCACTGGAAACGTGACTGCCGAATGGGCAATGGGGCAGAGGGATGATATCAAGGCTGGCAAGGCTATCGCCTCTGGTATGTTTGTTATTGAGATAAATATGAATACTTCTAGTTTTAAAAATTGGATTTTTGATTCTGGTTGTGGTGCTCATATTTGTACTGATGTGCAGGATCTGCAGGATAGCAGGGTGCTGGCATCGGGGGAGATGGATCTACGGGTCGGAAACGGAACACCAGTTGCTGTTTTGGCCGTAGGGACTTTTGTTTTAGAACTGCCCTCAGGGCATGTACTTAAACTTTTGAACTGTTATTTTGTACCTAGTTTAACTAGGAATATTATATCTGTATCCTTGTTAACCCAGCAGGGTTACACTTTTGTATTTAGAAACACTGGGTGTTATTTATATAAAAATGATGCAGAAATTTGCACAGCTGTTGCAAATAACGGTCTTTATATTTTGAATATAAATGAATCTCCTAAAATGACAAACAAAAGGCTCAAAAGGAGTAATCTAAAAGATGAAGCTTATATGTGGCATTGTCGTCTAGGACACAAAACAAGACTCGCATATCCACACTTTCGAAGAGTGGGTACTTGGACGAATTTGATCCAAATTCATATGACGTCTGCGAATCTTGTCTTTTAGGCAAAATGCCTAAATCACCTTTTAGCGGTAAAGGTGAACGTGCCACAGAACTGTTGGCTCTCGTTCATACTGACGTATGCGGGCCCATGTCTAGCCAGGCTAGAGGTGGATTTCACTACTTCGTAACCTTCACAGATGATGCATCTCGTTACGGTTATGTGTATCTTATGAGACACAAGTCGGAAACTTTTGAGAAATTCAAAGAGTTTCGACACGAAGTGGAGAAACAAACAGGGAAGAGTATTAAGACATTACGGTCAGACCGTGGTGGCGAATACTTAAGTTATGAGTTTCAAGATTACTTGAAAGAATATGGTATTCTTTCACAGTGGACCTCCTGGAACACCGCAATTAAACGGTGTGTCCGAACGGAGAAACCGCACCTTGTTGGACATGGTAAGGTCAATGATGAGTCGCACTGAGCTACCAATATCCTTCTGGGGATACGCATTAAACAGTGCTATACTTATTTTGAATAAGGTACCGTCGAAGTCTGTTGAACAGACTCCATATGAGATATGGACAGGAAGGAAACCAGGTTTCTCTTTCCTGAAGATTTGGGGATGCGGGGCATATGTAAACGTTTGGAAGGTACCAAACTTGAACCCAAATCTGATAAATGCCTTTTCGTAGGATATCCTAGGGAAACCAAAGGATATTACTTCTATCACCCACAAGAGAACAAAGTATTTGTTGCTCTACAAGCATTTTTCCTTGAGAAGGATTTTATAAATGCAGTGGTAAGTGGGAGGAAAGTAGAACTCGATGAAGATCGTAGTGATACTGTTCCTGGCAATGAATCAACGACGGAACAAGAACAGACCGTCCGGGATGAGTCTGTACCACAAACTTCACATACACAAGGACCGCGTAGGTCGGAGAGAGTCAGAACAGTACCTGAGAGGTATGGGTTCCTGATCTCACCTCATGTAGATATTAATCTTATTGAGGATAATGAGCCGGCTACGTATGAGGAAGCGATACAAAATATCGATTCCGCTTTATGGCAAGAAGCCATGAAGTCCGAGATGGATTCCATGTACGCCAACCAAGTTTGGACACTGGTTGATGCACCAGAAGGCGTAAAGCCTATTGGATGCAGATGGATCTTCAAGAAGAAGACCGACATGGATGGCAACGTACAAAGCTAGGCTTGTAGCGAAGGGGTATCGTCAACAATATGGTATTGATTATGACGAAACCTTCTCACCCGTTGCCATGATTAAATCCATTCGGATAATGCTTGCAATAGCTGCATATTTCGATTACGAGATATGGCAGATGGACGTTAAAACCGCTTTCCTTAACGGAAACCTTTTGGAGGATGTTTATATGCAACAGCCTGACGGTTTTATCGTACCTAGACTTGCAAACAAGGTTTGTAAGTTAAATCGATCCATTTATGGATTGAAGCAAGCATCACGGTCATGGAATCAGCGTTTTGATGAGATCATAAAAGAATATGATTTCGTGCAAAACGCAGATGACCCTTGTGTATACAAGAAGGTTAGTGGGAGAGCACTTACTTTTATTGTCCTTTATGTCGACGACGTATTGCTTATAGGCAATGACATTCCCATGCTAACGTCGGTGAAAGCTTGGCTTTCATTAAAATTCTCCATGAAAGATCTGGAGAGAAGCAGCCTTTATTCTTGGAATAAAGATCTACCGGGATAGATCTAGAAAGCTGCTTGGACTCTCCCAGAGTACATACATTGATAAAGTGTTGAAGCGATTCAACATGGAACAATCCAAGAGGGGATTGGTTCCAATGGTACGTGGTACCTCTCTGTCTAAGGACATGTGTCCTAAGACTCAGGAAGAGAGAGACAACATGAGTCGGATACCGTTCGCCTCGGCAGTCGGATCGATCATGTATGCCATGATATGTACACGACCTGATGTCTCATATGCTTTGAGCATGTGCAGTCGCTATCAGGCCGATCCAGGTGAAGGTCACTGGATAGCAGTTAAGAATATCCTTAAGTATCTTAAACGAACTAAGGATGCTTTCTTAATTTATGGAGGTGGAGAACTTGCGGTATCTGGGTATACCGATGCAAGTTTCCAAAACCGACAAGGATGACTACAAGTCGCAATCCGGGTACATTTTTTGTTTGAATAACGGAGCAGTGAGCTGGAAATCTTCCAAGCAAGATACTGTTGCCGATTCAACAACAGAAGCGGAGTACATCGCTGCATCTGAAGCAGCAAAGGAGGCAGTTTGGATCCGAAAGTTCCTAATCGGATTAGGAGTAGTTCCGTTAGCAGCTGAGCCCGTTCCATTGTATTGTGACAATAACGGGGCTATAGCACAGGCTAAGGAACCAAGGTCTCATCAACGGTCCAAGCATGTTCTTCGACGTTACCATCTGATTCGGGAGATATACATCGTGGCGATGTAAAGGTCGAGAAGGTCACATCAGATGACAACATTGCAGATCCGCTGACGAAGGCTGTTCTTCAGCAAGTTTTTGAACGACACATACATAGTTCGGGTATTAGATGGAGTGACTGGCTATAGGGACATTATGTCCCATAGCGTCACTGTTGTAAATGATATTGTATTATTGTACAAAATTAACTATGTGATAATGAAATTGCCTTTTGCCGTTTTGTAATATTATTTACTTTGATATATAAATGGCGAAAGTCCATATGATTAATACCGGATTGAGATGATATGAGACAGTATCAATCCATAAAGGTTTAATCATTAAATATCCCTAGTCGGAGTATTATCGAGATCGGACATCGATAATGCGGAATAGACTAGTATTGCGCTTGTGCACGTTGTGAGGGCACAACGGCATAGTTCTCATATATTTAAGTATTGGATACTTATGCAAGTGCGATAGGAGGTTGTGTTTTACCGATGGTACGGAAAACAGCTTCGCTCTGGATAGACCCCGCGGAATCCCATTGGTAGTATGTCTGCGTGTCTATGGGAGGCCGCATCAGGGTAGGTGTATATGGTCTTAACCTGAGACTTACATCGCTAGTACTTGCGACAATCGGTAAACTTTGGTTTTGGTGGTTGGGGACCTTAACCGGTTCTGTGTACACCTCTTCTGGGTTTATCGAGAATCGTAGTGTACTGGATGTGATGTCGAGATGGAAGTATCACTTCAGACATATGGAGGTGATGATCACGCAGGACACAGAACTAGTACTCTATAAAAGGTTGCAACCGTCGGGACAATATGACCAGTCAGGATTGTCCGATTTAAGAGACTAGTTGCTTGATGTCCGATATATGTTTCGTACGGGGGCAGACACATCTCCAGCCCCAGGCCTAACATGTGATCGTCCGATACTGGATCGATGTACGCAATACTACGGTATACTACGCTTGATATAGATCTTATATTCCTATAAGAATATTTCTGGAGAATTGGGTAGGCATGGCGCTTTGCTAGAAGCCAACCTTGTCTTGTGAATCGGTAAAGACGTAGTACGAGGTACGTACGTGTTCGGATTATCCGACGACCGTATTTACTGCCAACATATCCGGAGATCTCTTGGGTCGCTTCCCGAAGATTCACCAATGACGTATGATTCAAACTCGATTAATCTTGGATTAATTACGGAGAGACTTTATCTTGGATAAAGTACTATACATAGAGAGAGAACGATTAATTTGGAATTAATCATAAAATTATTATATTCGATATAATAATCGAAATTCGATTTCGACGCGAAATTAAAATTAGATTTTAATTCGGGCAAACGAGTTAATTTAGAATTAATTCGTTAGCGACGTAAATAAAATTTCGCTAGGCGCAATCTTATTTAAATTCGATTTAATTAACGTCGCGACGTAGTTCGGTATTTCGGAAATATCGAACCCGAACGCGTGAGTGCACGTGGGCCCACTTTCATTTGGAAACGTGTGGGGCCCACATGACACATGTCATATTATGCATTATTTAATTGTGATGCATTGCATGGAGATAGTGTACAATGCACTCAATGGTTTTGCATGGAAATTGAGTGTTTGACACTCTAAGCCATTGCATGATTTGTGTCATAAGTTTATTATTAATTTAATAAACTTATGGCATAAATATAAATTGATTTTTGAAATCAAAAATATTGATCTCCTCTCTTTCCTCTTGACCGAAACTGTGAAGTTTCACAGCCCTCTCCATTTTTCTGTTTTTGTTGCAAAAACTTGAAGAAATTGTGTTTGTTGGAACATAAATCACACACAAGGCTAGCACCTTCAAGGGATCATACAAAGAGGTGATAGGGAAACCATCAAAGAGCTGGAAGGATCAAAGAAAGCTTGGAGCTTCCCCACTCACCTTGGCCGAAACTTCACTGCACAAGGGAGGAAATTTCGCATTCCATCTTCTTCATCACAAAAGCATTTTGTAAGTATGATTCCGCCATACTTCAATTTTAATATATATCATTTGTTGTATTCATATGCTTAATCTTTCCTGGGACATATAATAGAAACCAACGTTAGCTCTCTACACTATTTATGCCTTTACAGTCCGTTATTAGTTACATATTGAACTTTATGCCTTAATCGTTCATTAATTATTATTTTGTCTACATTTCTTCCATTTACGGCTCTGGGTGTGTAAACTTGCATGTTGCTTAAATTATCTAGGAAAAGAAACATATGTTGCATGGAGATTTGTTGTTACTAATTCATCAAATCCTTTCATTACAAGTGGAATAAGTAAGGGACCATTCCGAACCCAACGGTTTGAGGTCTTCCCTTGCGAGGGGTGAGTGTGACCTTAAATTATTTCCCGGTTCACACCGGGTGGTGACTCCATTTTATTTCTCGGGTTTAGTTTTAGTTCCACGCGGGCTATTCCGTACTCCCACCGGTCGCGAGCCCGGGACAGCGTCGCCTATTTCTGTGTCCTACAGTCTGGCGACTCCACTGAGGATAGAGAATTAGCCCCGAAATAATGTCTTGTAGTGATTGTGATTTGTGTTTTAGTTAACTGTGTCTATCGTTGGTTGAATGGGTTTAATCAATGGCATTATTAGAGCTAAGTAATGGTTTGTGTCTTTCTTCATTCACTACCTTTCTATAAGGAAAAGCTGAAGGCACCTAAATAGTCATTAGTCGTAGCTTACTGATGGACTAATTTGGAGGACTCGTTGTTTATTCCTTTCACCAAGCGATAAGAGCCTAAGAGGCTTGGGTATTTAAGATAGTTCGCTTCATCCTCTATCTGGGAATCTATAACAGGAAATCCATTTGACAGTCAGTCACACACTATAACTCGTTGGCACATACCTTAGTGTATAAAAAGGTGCGCTCACTTGGTCGCTTGAACCCTTGAGTTGGGAGACCTAGTTGTGGGCAATCCTTCGCCAATGAGATCCTTTGTCTAGATTCCCATAAATCCACACGTGGATAATAGTTATGTGACCAATAGAAACTATCTCCTTATGCTTGTATTTTGGACCATCATCATTTGGATTCAGTTGGACTTCTTGTCAGAAATAACGAACTTGTTGGGCCATTTAAACTTGGACGAGTTCTTATTCTATGACATTAGGCCAAAGCTTCTAAAATGCCGATGGGCCACTCTGTAGAAATTGTTTCTTTATGCTTATGCTTAGGACCATCATCATTTTGACTCGGTTGGCTTCTTGTCAGAAATACGAACTTGTTGGGCCATTTAAACTGGGATGAGTTCGTATTCTTATGACAATTGGGCTAAAAGTTTCTAAAATGCTGATGGGCCATCCGTGTTTTGGGCCCCTTATCATTTGAAGTTGTTTAACCTGTGTATCGCAAAGTTGTAAACCTGTTGGGCCTTTTCAACTAGGACAAGTTGTACCTTGCAAAAATGTGATTGAAACTTTATATTCCATGCATCACACCAAACATGCTGACTGAGAATTTTAAAAGACACCATAGATTCTCGTTGGGATAGGAAAGAGGGAAGACTTATCAAAAGGTTGATAGCAAACATGTGTGAATCAGAGAACGAGGTATCTCCGTATGGATCAGTTAGAGACCAATCTCACCAAAGTTACTGAACGTTGCAAGCCTTGACTACTGCTATGGCTAATATGTTGTGCCACCGTGCGGGGGGAAACTTTGAAAATAGTTGTTTTATTCTAAGGTCCCAAGATCAAATCAAGACATGAATTAATGGTGAAACATACACCAACGAAGATAGCGGAATACTTACATTGGTTGGTAGAGTCGATTTGAAGACAATGAACCCAAAAAACGCACTGCCATTGAGCTTACTGCATGCAGTCCACTGCCTACAAAAACAGAAATTGAGTGAAGAAACGGAGCTCCTAGCTTCGTCGGATGGATCCGGCTCTCATGGTCGAACCTCCCTACCACCTTCGCAAGACTTGTAATTGTGCTAGCACTTGAATTTTCACCATGAAAACCCACTCTATGCTTCCCTAAAGTCCACGCCATTTCTGGTTCCAAACCAGTGAGAATTTCTTCATTGGCGTGAAAGGAAAGAGAAATGAGAGAGAAGAAGTTTTGTGTTAAGTTAAAATGATTTACCAAAAATCAATTTATATTATGCCATAATTTTTATTAAATTAATAATAAAATTATGACACAAAACATGCAATGGCTTAGAGTGTCAAACACTCAATTTCCATGCAACATTGAGTTATATACATGAGTACATTGTACACTATCTACATGCAATGCATTAGAATGACATGTGTCATGTGGGCCCCACACGTTTCCAAATGAAAGTGGGCCCACGTGCACTCACGTGTTCGGGTTCGATATTTCCGAAATACCGAGCTTACGTCGCGACGTTAATTCAATCAATCGAATTTAAATAAATAATTGCGCCTGGCGAAATTATTATTTACGTCGCTAACGATTAATTCTAAATTAACTCGTTTCCGCCCGAATAAAATCTAATTTTAATTCCGCGTCGAAATCTAATTTCGTTTAATATATCGAATATATTAATTCATCGATTAATCCGAATTAATCGTTATCTCTCTCTAGACGATATTTTATCCCGGATAAAATATCTCCGTAATTAATCCTAGATTAATTTTCTCTCTCTCTTCTTTATAATCCCAGATTATTCAAGAGTGCGAGTTGTGCGTCATCGGTGGATTATCGGGAAGCGACCATGAGATCCCCGGATAAGTTGGCAGTAAATACGGTCGTCGGAGTATCCGAATCACGTACGTACCAAGTACTACGTTCTACCGATTTACGAGACAAGGTCGACTCCTAGCAAAGCACCAAGTCTTCCCAAGTTCTCCGGACATATCCATTTAAGAATATTAAGATCTGTATCAGCGTAGTATTCAATGTATTGTGCATATCGGCCCAGTATCGGATAATCACGTGTTAGGGCTGGGGCTGGATAAGTCGGCCCCGTCCGAACACATATCGGATGTCTGGTACTAGTCTCTATAATCGGATATTCATGACCTGCATAATATCACGATTGGATGCGCATCACTTAAGAGCACTAATACCGTATCCTGCGTGACATCATCTCCATTATGACTGGAGTGACACTTCCGTCTTGACATCACATCCAATACACTACGATTCTCTGATAAACCCAGAAGAGGTGAACACAAACCATTAAGATCCCCCACCACCAAAACCAAAGTTACCGATTGTCGTAAGTATTAGCGATGTAAGTCTCAGGTTAAGACTATACACACCTACCTTGATTTCGGCCTCCCATAGACACCTAGTCATAATACCAATGGGATTCCGAAGGGTCTATCCAGAGCGAAGCTGTTTCCCGTACCATCGGTGAAACACGACCTCCTATCGCACTTGCACAAGTATCCAATACTTATATATATGAGAACTATGCCGTTGTGCCCTCACAACGCGCACAAGTGCAATACTAGCCTATTCCGCATTATCGATGTCTAGTCTCGATAATACTACGGCTAGGGATATTTAATGATTAATCCTTCGTGGACTGATACTGTCTCATATCATCTCAATCCAGGAACTAATCATAGGGACCTCTCTTCATTTATATATCTATGGTGATCTAATCACAAAATGACGAGAGTGCAATTCCCTTGTTACATAGTTAATTTGCTACAACAACACAATGATCTGTGCAATAGTGACGCTATGGGTCTATTATCCAACAATCTCCCCCACTTGGCACATAGCCAGTCACTCGAGTGTCCTAACACCCGACCATGTAAGGTCGCTCAAATTGCTGAGGAAAGGTTTTCGTCAGCGGATTTGTTCGATTATCGTTTGACGCGATTTATACGATCATCACAATCGCCACGATGTATGATCCGAACGAATCAGATGATATAGAAGTATATATCTGGATCGTCGATGAGACCTTAATTCCTTAGCCTGTGCTGACGCCTAGCTCAGCAGCTAACAGAACTATATCTAATCTAATTAGATTTACTTTCGACCCAAAGACTTCTATTGCTTGCTTCAGCTGCAGTAATAATCCGCATTTGTTGTTTATTTCGGCAACAGTTATCTTGCTTGGAAGATTTCCAGCTCACTGTCCCGTTATACAAACTTTATAGTACCAGCAGTATTTAACTGTTTGGAAACTTGCAGCAGTGATCCCAGTCACTTCAAGTTCTCCTTCTCCATAGTTTAAGATAGCATCTTTAGTTCTCAGAGATACTAACAGATGTTCTTAACTTCAATCCAGTGACTATCACTTGGATGACCCGATGTGACTCCATATGCTCGAAGCGTATGAGACACCAATACAAGTACATTTTAAATGTACAATTTCCCAGAGAGTGTTAACAAACTCCAAATCTATCCAGTAGATCTTTATTCCTTGAATAAAGGTTGTTACTCCCCAGAATTCTACGGAGAATTTCTATGAAAGAATATTTATGAAAGCCAAGCTTTCACCATAGCTATATGGGAATATGGGAATTTCACTGTTAGTGCGCTCTCCCACTAACCTCCTTATATACACAAGAATATTTTGTTTTGAGTTAAATCATAAACCATTATGATTATTTCAAAACGTCAGTTCCAAGAACCTTATGCTTGCATCAATCCAAACATGGATCGAATGACCCGCAAACCTGGTTTGTCGGTTATACAAAATCGTCAGGATGTTGTAAACATCCTCCAAAAGGTTTCCTTTTCAGGAAAGCGATTTTGATCTATAACTGGCAACATTTCATAAATGAAATATACAGTTATTTTCAAGCATCTTCAAAATGGATTACCATGGCAACAGGTAAAAGGTTGAACCGTTATTAACATAATGTTGATAACGATACCTTTCCGTTGAAAGCTTAGCTTTGCACGTTGGTATGTTGCCTTCCATGTATGTCTTCCTTGAAGACGTTTATAGTACCAATAGGCACAATGCCTGTGGTACAACAACTAGTATCCAACATAGTTTGTTATACATGGAATCCATTTCGGACTCATGGCACTTTGCCATAACCAGGGAGTCCGATACCTCGTATCACTTCCTCATAAATGTAGTCGATGGTACACCTCCATAAGATTGACATCTTTATGGGGTGAGATCAGAAACCCATACCTAGGTTGTTTTCTGACTCTATCCGATCTACTAGTTTCTTGTGTATTTGAAGATTAATGGTATAGTTTCATCATAGATGAACTATTTGTGTTCCATTAAGGACTTCGTGCTATGAACAGGTATTACTCCGATTTTCATCGAGTATCACTATCCTCCCACTGACCACTGCATATCGGTATTCCTCTCAGGAAAACCGCATGGTGAGCAACAATACATTGTTCTCATGTGGGATTTATAAGTACTATACTTAAGGTTTCCCTTAGGATAACCTATATTGGCACTTATTCAATTGGGTCTTTAGTTTGGTATCATCCAAACGCTATGCCTGGCATACCCAAATTATCAGGAATGAGAAACCTCGTTTCTTCCCTGTTCATATCCTATATGATATCTGTCAAACAGATTTATATGGAACCTTATTCTAAATAAGTTTTGCACTGTTAATACATATCCGGTTGAAGGAATAGTAGCTCAGAGCGACTCGTGATAAACCTTATCATGTCCAACAAAAATTCGGTTTTTGGTTCGGACACACCCGTCTAACTGACGTGTCTCGGGAGGAGTCCTCATCTGAAAGAATACCATACTCTTTCATTACGTATGAAACTTATTGCTTAAGTATTTTCCATTACGGTATTACCGGTGGCGGAATAATACTATAGCCGATCTGTTTGTCTATTTCGTGTCGAAACTCTAAAGTTTCCGATTGTGTTCTTCAAAAGAAACACATAACCACAACGTGATGTCACATCCGTTAAGGTCACGAAATATTCAGTTTTCACATCTAGCCTAGCTAGATATGGCCCACTTACTTCACCATGAATAGGGCTAACAGATCGGTGGCCCTTTTACTATTACCAAGTAATAGTATTTTTAGGTATTTAACCTAATAAACTAGATTCGTAGACCTTATTTGAATAGTCAAATCAGTTCTAGTACAACACTCTAAAAGGGTGGATATACGAGTCTTCGTTAATGTGTCCTAGACAACAATGCCACAAATAAGTCATATTGAATAATCAATTTGAATGCTTTATTTGTCTTTTATATGTTTGAGATTTTATTTATATTCAAAATATAAATTCTGATATTTACATCTAATGTATTTATCTCAGTATCATCTTTATATAATGAAACACTTAGTGTTCTAGAATATAAAGGTTTTTATCCGCATCGATTAAACACTGATATAGAGATAATGTCTCTAGTCAAACTAGTTACATTATAACATTTCCTAATTTAAGTACATACCCAAAAGGGTAGTTCCTAACTTAGGTATCTACGTCGAAACAGCGACTTTCGTCCCGTTTCTAATCGCAGAGAAATCTCGGCTTGAAGCCAGTATCCAGCTCACAGCGGATTCTGAACGTCAATACATATAGTTTATGTACCACACTAAGTATTTAAAATCCAATTTTAATACTAATAGTGAACATAACTTTGCAAATATTTTAAAGTTAGAGCCTCGCCCTTTTTAATTCCTTCCTTCGTGTCTTCACATCCAAATGGTAGTCCTTTGGGATATGTCAATTATCCTTTTCAAATTTCATAAACAATTTGGGAAAGCCTTAGGTTTCGGAATATCGAAACGATGTGCACCTTGTGCTACATGCCCAATTGCAAACGTTTGACTTTTCTCTACTAGAATGGTCAATTAATTCTCCAAGAATTATTATTTTGCAATTTTAAAACTTTTAAATCTAAAGATAAATTTATTATAAGTATATTAATTAAGCACTAAAGTCATCATCACATAAATCTCCAAAGACTTTATGCTCTACTATTTGCTTAATTATGGGCTTAGTTATATAAGTTATTTTATCAAGAAATTAACCTATTATTAATGCCCAATTGAAATTAAATCATTTAAACATTTAATCCAAGGATTATATATTTTAAATATTCAACCTTTTTCAATTCTCTACTTGATTTTAATAGTCCAACTATTTAATCAAATTATTAAGGTATTATTTATTATAATGATTACAATAATCCAATTATTAATCAACTATAATTTTAATATTGATTACTATAATCCAATTATAAATCAACTATCATT